>ML270328.1:90152-161497 GCA_005239495.1 Nicotiana undulata | reverse complement strand
ACCACTCAATTCACGCCCGTTTTACACCAAATTTTACAAATAAGACAAATAATATATCATAAAACTGTTCCGGGCTCCGGAACCATAATACGGGCCCGGTAACACTGTTTTCACATAATTATTCACTTTCTTATTCCTTTATTATTTTCAGAAAATAATTTCTTTTAAAAATTTATTTCTCGGGCTTGGGACCTCGGAATTCGATTCCGAGCCTATGCCCAAGTCCCATACGGGTCCGGGTCCGTTCACCAGAAATGTTGACCAAAGTCAACTATATTCATTCATTAATTATCAAAACTCATTTTTTCATCAACTTTTCACATAATAGCTTCCCGGCTACACGCCCGGGCTGCGCACGCATAACGAGGTGAGACTAACGAAGGCTCTCGGAGCCTCGGAATACAGATAAGGCTTAAATTATATAAGATGACCTTTTGGGTCATCACAAGGGCTCGCGAACGCGAAGAGTAAATTCACCCAGTTATTAAAAACAGTACCCAAATGGGATTCTTTCAAAAACTCATAACTCTTTCGTCTAAACTTCAATTTGGGCGATTTTTGAAGAGGGATTTCACTACAAATTCATAGATATGTAATCTTAGACCCATTGTTTTTCAATATTTATCAACACCTATTAAATTTCTAGGCCTAAATCATATTTTTAAGGGTAGAAAATTAGGGATTTGGGTAGAGTTAGGGCTTTTTAATTAATTGGAATTTAGACCTTGTTTTGGGGTCGGATTTCAAAACTAATTATATATTCGGGCTCGTGAGTGAAGGGGTGATCGGGTTTTCGTCCGAACCTCGTGTTTTGACCAAGCGGGCCCGGGGTCGATTTTTAGATTTTTGGGAAGAATGATAGGAAACTTATAATTAAGCATTGAAATTGAATTATTTAGCGTTTATTGATGTTATTCAGTCAATTATGTCTAGATACAATTGATTTGGAGTCGAGTTCAAAAGGAAAAGCGGTGATTGAGGCTTGATTTTGGTCGTGAAAGTCGAGGTAAGTGTTTGACCTAACCTTAGCTTGAGGTAATAGGCGTTGAGTCTTATTTGCTATGTGTTTATTCCATGTGCAACGTATAAGTGAGGTGACGAGTACCTATATGTTGGTGTCAAGCATCCCCGTGAGTCGGATATTATGAATTATGTGATTTTCATTGTTATTTACTGCGTTATAGCGTGAGTTTCACTTTGGTGGTTGTTAATTTGATGGAAATTATTGATTGTGAATACTGTTGAGTACTTGTTTCGGTTGAGGAATATTGTGTAAAGTTATGTACTTGAGTGAGATTGGTTATAGATGTGTCCCTTGCCGGGACGGTGATATTTCTATTGTAGTTCCCTTGCCGGGATGTTGTGATTATTGTTATGGTTCATGTTGTTGATTTCTTCCTTGCCAAACTGTTGTTCTTGATATTGTTTGGGTGAGGAAGAGTGTAAAGCACGGAAGGTGATACCGTGTATTATTTATTGTGAGGATGAGAGTGTAAAAGCACGAAGGGTGATGCCGTGCCATGTTATGATATTAAAAGCACGAAGGGCGATGTCATGCCGTTTCTATTTATTTATTGTGAGGATGAGAGTAAAAGCAGGAAGTGTGATGTCTTGCGCTTGTTTTGGTGAGGATGAGAGTAAAAGCAGGAAGTGTGATGTCTTGCGCTTGTTTTGGTGAGGATGAGAGTAAAAGCAGGAAGTGTGATGTCTTGCGCTTGTTTTGGTGAGGATGAGAGTAAAAGCACGAAGGGTGATGCCGTGCACTTGTTTTGGTGAGGATGAGAGTAAAATCACGAAGGGTGATGCCGTGCACTTGTTTACTCTATGTTGTTATTTCCTATTGTTACCTTGATATTTAAACTGTTGTATTGTTCCATTATTTCTGTTATTTGATATCTCTTTCCCCAGCATGTTCCCATTTTCTCCTTGTGCTTAACTGATTATTTTGCAGTTATTATTCTTCCGATTATTGCTGAACTGCACATGTTGTATTAATTGTCGTGTCCTAGCCTCGTCACTACTTTGTCGAGGTTAGGCTCGACACTTACTCAGTACATGGGGTCGGTTGTACTGATACTACACCTGCACACTTTTTGTTGTGCAGATCCTGGTAGAGAACCCTGTGGAAATTGAGCTATAAGGCTTCCTTATGTCCACCCGGAGACACCAAGGTAGTCCTGCAGGGGTACGCAGGCCTTGGCCTCCCCTCCCACTTCTCTATTTCTATTTTAATATTTCATAAACAGATGTATTTACTTCTTTCAGACCCTTACATGTATTATTCGTAGATAGTCCGTGACATTGTGACTCCAAAGATCTGAGTTTTGGTTATTTTAAAAATTCATAAAAGCAGTGGGATTGAGTTATGTACTTATAGTCTGTTTTCGTTTTATGCTTTTATTTTGAAAAGGTCGTATTACACATGTTTTTCATTTAATAATAAATGATTATAATAAATTGAGGATATACGTTAGCTTGTCTAGCGGGTTTAATATTGGACACTATTACGTACCCGACGATGGGAAATTCGGATCGTGACACTATCATACTTGATAGCTAAAATATATAAAGTTGATTTAGCTTCTATCCATTATGAGAAATAGATCTTTCTTATCTAAAAATGTGCCTAAGGTTGGAGTCTTCTACTTTAATTTATTTTGTTTTATTTTAGTGTATACCTAAAATTGCATGTGTAAGGTTGGAGTTTTTTTTTTTGAGTATTTGTATGATTTAAATAATCCAATCTCATTTGTTTCCATTCAATTTTTAATTTTCTTGTCAAAAATAAAAAAAATTAATTTTCTTATTGTCAAATTGCAATTGATTCCTCACTGAATTTTGCCCACTATAATATTATGTATGTAAAATTATTTTTTATGTTAAAATAATTGAACTATGTGTAATTTAGTAAGAAAATATAAATGATTGGAAGGTCAAATTTTAGATTTAGGTATGATATATCACTCGTCATATAAATATTTTTCTATCCCCGTAAATTTCAAGTCAGAAAATGAACCTTAAACCTTCGTGGACTTTCAAAATTATTCTTATCCTGAAGCCAAACACGGACATGTACCTAGGAGTGGAGCTAGAAGACCGTCTATGTGTTAGGTCAAACCCATTAGCTGTTTGTTCGAATGGTATATTTGTGTATATAAAATTATCAAATATATAGAAATATTAAATTTAGAACCTGATTATTAACATGAAGTTGCCGTTTAAAAATCTGGAACGCATAAAGTTAAATTTCTGACTTCGCCCCTGCAAGTACCACTTGAACAACTCAAACTGATATGTTAATAGTGTCAAAGAAAATATTTTTTGAAACTATAACGCAAAAATAAAAAAATTAAAATTAAAATAGTTATTCACGAGTATTGACAGCGAAGATTTCAAGTATACCTTGATTGAATTAAAATACTGTAAGAATGACTTAACACAAAGTAAGCTAGTCTTGTCTTTACTCAATAAGACTTAAAATCGTAGTATGTATATCTATCTGATCTAGTCCTGTATTTGACTCAGATTTTAAATGTTGCCAAATATAATCTCTAAAATTTTGTTGTACGAAGACAGTTAAATATTGGATGGTGGTAAGAGATACTGAACTGAAGTTGATCATAATAGAAATATATAATCTCAAGATTTTATTTTATGGAGACCATTAAAGATTGGATGGTGACACGAAATACTCAACTGAAGTTAGCCCAATTACAAAATATATTATTTCTAGATTCTGTTTTAGAAGACCGATAAAGATTGGATGTTGACACTAGATACCGAATTGAATCTTGTTCTAATACAAAATATATAATCTATAGATTTGGTTTTATGAATTAAAGATTGGATGGTGACACGAGATACTGTACTGAAGTTGGTCAAAATACAAAAATTATAATCTCAAGATTTTTTTTTATGAAAACCGTTAACGATTGAACAGTGACACAAGATACTGAACTGAAGTTAGTCCTAATACAAAAGAATAATGCCAAATACTTATTTTTTTCTACTTTATTTGAAGTGTTTGACTGGGCACGAAGTTTAAAAAAAAAATTAAAACTTAAAATCCGACCTTAATTCAAGGGGTATTTATGCTTTTTTTCTTATATGAGTCTCTTGCCACGTGCAATGCACGTGCGCGTCATGTGTCAGATTACAAAGTTCTAATTTAAGACACTTAAGGATATTCTTTTTCCATAATACAACTTTATGACGTCGAAGTTATAAATCAATTAAAGCCGCTATAGTATTTAGCATTTTTAGGATGTAATGAATTATCTGAGTTAAACAAATATGCTAGACACCTATGGAAGATTAAGTTTTGTAGTTTCTTACAAATATTATTTAATTATGTAACCTTTTCACAAAAGATCTAACTCTTAGGAGATCCAATTTTTTTCTTATATTCAAAGAAGTTACTTAAAAAAGACAAAAACTCTCTCTATCTATCAACACTTTCCCTAAATAGTTGATTCGCAAAATTAAGCAAAAAAAGAGAGTAATTGATGGCTAAATATTTTGGCAACCACATTGCATTTATTTTTGGCCTCAAACTTATGTTTTTTTCTTATCAATTTTATCTTCTTTTCCTAGATGTAGTTTATTCAGTATAATTACTAAAACATATAATTATTTGTGTATTCAAACTATTCATATTAATAAAGAATATGCACTGATACGTATGAACAACACATATAAGGAGACAGAATCTCGAATTGAGAAAAAAACATACCAAATCGTGAATAATTGAAGAAAATGTGTACATATTCAATAATTCCTTCTTAATTATAGTTTAGAATGACAAAGGCTAAATTCTTCAAAACAACATTTGTTTGGATGTCAAATCCAAACAAATCACTTAATTTCTGTGAATAACTGTAGAAACAACATTTGTTTGGTTATTTGATTCTATAACCAAATCACTTGCATTTCTTCTAGCAAATCAAATAAATTGACTAAATCATTTGTTATCCACTCTATATCTAGGATTCAGGACCTCTAGTTATAGATAAAGGTGATGGATCCATCCCATGTGAAAGGAAAATAACTTGCTTTGGCTTCGAAATGTCAAGCCAACTAAAGAAATAGTAAGGAAGATTTTATGGTAAATCATTTCTCGGTTTCACAATGTAATATTTGACTTTTGTCATTAACATGACATCATTGATGACATCAATGAAGAAATCTTAAGCACTATAAATATGTATCTTGCTCTGAGTTGTTAAACACAACAAACGAAGAGAAAGAGAGTGATTTATAGAGTAAGAAGCAAAATACTCTGTAAAAAAAATACAAAGAGTTTGAGCGGTATTTGTAGTGAGGTAGAAAAATCAAAAGCGGGTTATTCCTTTTGAGTGTGTAGTGGTATTGGAAGATTTTACTCGGTACCACAAATTGTGAAATACTTGCTATAGTGAAATTAGTTACTCCCCTCGGCCCATGGGTTTTCCCTTATTCAGAAGGGTATTTCCACGTAAAATTTTTGGTGTCATTATCTCTCTTATTATTACTGTTGGTTATTGTATTTTAGTAATTCGTATATTACAATCGTGTACCGTGAATATTATTTCTGTGAGGAAAAGTTTTTCCAACAACTGGTATCAGAGCACAGGTTCTGCTCATTCACCGAAATATTATTTACATTCAATTTTACTGTGACAAAAAAAAGTCAGGAGTAAAGTATGAAGTAACAAGATTCAATGGTAATGATGGTTTTTCCATATGGAAAAGAAGGATGAAGGACCTACTCATCCAACTAGGGTTAGACATTGCACTAGATGAAAAAGCGGCAAAGCCGAAAACCATGAAAGTCGAGGATTGGGCAGACATAGATAAGAAGGCGATTAGTGCAATCAGACTGCACTTATCCGATGAAGTACTCAATAATGTCGGGAATGAAAATAGTGCATGTGTTATTTGGAAAAGACTAGAAAGTCTATACATGTCCAAATCCTTAACAAATAAGTTATTTTTGAGAAAGCAGCTTTACGCCATCCATATGAGTGAAGGTACAAATTTCTTGTCCCATTTAAATATGTTTAATGGATTAATCACGCAACTAGAAAATCTCGGAGAAATAATCACTGAAGTAGATAAGGCTATCATGCTTCTAGACTTGTTGCCATCTTTCTATGATAATTTGGCAACAACCATCCTGCATGGTAGATATACCATCGATTTAAAAGAGGTCACATCAGTCATCCTACTCAATGATAAGATGAAGAAGAAGCCTGAAAATTAGAGGAAGACTCTTATCATGGTGTCACGACCCAAACTGGAGGGTCATGACTAGCACCCGGGCCATACTTGCCGAGCACCAACGTACATTTTATCTAACCTTCCTTATTCTCTTTAAGGGCCGACAAGATCAATATAAATGGTAGACATGCATCATGAACAACCAACAATGAAAGATAATGGCATGAACATACATAACATGGGACGACGAGACTGTCACGAAACTATATATAAGGTACGAGCTACCAAGCTGCTATAAGAGACTATACAACAAAAATCAGCTGACAAGGCATTCCAAACTATACATGAGTCGACACCTGTCTATGAGCCTCTAAAGGAATATAAGTACTCAAGCATTGCTGGAATAGGACCCCAACATGTCAATAATGTCTATAACAAAAGTGAATACCAAGCCACGAATGGTATGGAGAAAGGATCTTGCCAATAACCGCTGAAACTGGACAGCCTACTGTGGTGCGGGAGCTTCGCCTACCTTTCTATCAGGACCTGCAGCACGACACTTAGCCGCAACTTGGATAATCTTAAATACATGTAGGATAAGAGGTTCCTTACCTTTAAACAGAAATAAAAACTTCAATTTGACCCTAATTGACCACGAAATATCCTTCCAATGCTGCCACAAGAACAAGGAAGCGAAACTAGCAATCAATTAGGTTTTTTGGGCACTAGAATCACTTTAGAAGACTTGAAATCACCTAGGATTGATATTAAAAACTTGAGGGAGTATTTTACAGAACATAAAACACTTAAAACAACCTCCCACACGAGCTGGAACAACACAAAAATCAGCATTAATAAGAAGAACAAGAAACTTACAAGCACCACGGGATTCCCGACACTTGATTTCTGTTGTTTGCCCTTTGTTTAGGTCTTGGATCATGGGAGAACCATGAGAGAGTGTTTTTAGGGTTATAGGGTCTGAATATACTAAAAAATAATGAGTTAAAATGGGGTTTAGGTGTATTGTATCTATCCATATATCTCAACCATGTGGGTTCCATAGAGAGCTGTTTGGCGCAATCTCGCGAAAATGCTAATATCTCTGTACTCCGTTGTCGTATCGATGAAAGATTTAATGTGTTGGAAACCTGATTCATGGATCTCCAATTTTGTGTGTAGATCACCCCATAATTCCAAGTAAATTGGGAGAAAATCTTAGTAATATTTGACCTAAATTTTAAATAAAATTATGAACGTAAGTTGCGACAACTTTTGTCGACTTTTGTTTCCTAATTCGTTTGACTTCAAGACTTGTGATACAAATATTATATGATTCAAATACCTTAAAACATGTCCTCTTGAGAATATTAAGCACCTCTAGTTTTACCCGAAAATACGGGTTACAACATCATTGATTCGTTAAGCTTCTAATACTTGTTAACCACTCTTATACACCCTTATATAATTCAAGACCAATATGATTAACTTCTTATTATCTAAAATATAATTTCTTCTCAGATTTACATCGACTAACTTACAGCGTGATCTAACGCTCATTAATATGGGTTGTAACACATGGAAACCAAAGGAAGAATTTCTTATAGAGCATCGATTAGCCGTGATAAATCTAAAGCTCGTGGAAAGTCCAAGAATCGGTCAAAGGGTAGAAACTGATACAGTTGTGGTCAACTCGGTCACTTCAAAAGAGATTGCCCAAAGAAACGTCGTGGCAAGAACAATGGTCAGAAGAATGATGACAACACAACAACTGCAGTGTACATCGATGATTCGGTGGTTCTCTTCGTTCACGATGAGGAGGAATGCATGTACCTCTCAATCCAAGAGTCAGACTGGCTGGTTGACATATAAGAATCCTACCATGCCACACCGGTAAGAGAATTCTTTTATAGGTACAAAGTAGGAGACTTTGGGATAGTCATGATGGAAAATACCAGCCACTCAAAGATTGTGGGGATTGGCGACATTTGTATCAAGACAAATGTCGGATGCACGTTAGTTTTAAAAGATGTGTGGCACGTACTAGATTTGCGAATGAATTTGAATTCAGAGATCACTCTATATCGAGACGGTTACAACTATCACTTCGCCAATAGGATGTGGAGACTCACCAAGGGATCATTGGTGATTGCTAAATGGGTTTCTCCCTGCACGTTGTACAAGACAACCACTTGGATATGTGAAGGTGGATTACATGCGGCTGTAGATGATATACCTACAGATTTATGGCATCGGAGATTGGGTCATATGAGTGAGAAGGGACTACAGATCCTGTCCAAGAAGTCACTCATCTCATTTGCGAAAGGTACAACTGTGAATTCTTGCGATTATTATTTATTTGGAAAATAACACAGGGTATCGTTTAACAGAACTCATGAAAGAAAATCGAATATACTTGATTTAGTATATTCTGATGTTTGTGGTCCAATGGATGTAGAATCAATGGGAGGCAACAAATATTTTCTCACATTTATTGATAACACTTCACGAAAATTGTGTAGAGAAGAAAAGACTAGGTATTTCAAGTTTTTCAGAAATTCCATGCTTTGGTGGAAAGAGAGACGGGTCAAAAATTAAAGCATCTCAGGATAAACAATGGAGGAGAGTATACTCCAAGGGAATTTGAAAACTACTGCTCAATCCATGTAATCAGACATGAGAAGACAGTTCCTAGAACCCCACAACACAATGGTGTAGCTGAAAGGATGAATCACACCATTATCGAAAAAATGAGAAGCATGCTCAAAATGGCAAAATTACCTAAGTCATTTTGGGATAAAGCAACTCACACAACCTGTTACTTGATTAATAGAATTCCATCAATTCCATTGGAGTTTGACATTCCAGAAAGCGTCTGGACCAACAAAGAGGTGTCCTACTCCCATCTGAAAGTGTTTGGATGTAAAGCTTTTACACATGTGCCGAAGGAGGAGAGAACGAAGCTAGATGAAAAATCTATTCCCTACATCTTCATCGGTTATGAAGATGAAGAGTTCGGATACAAATTGTGGGACCCAGAAAGAAAAAAGATCATTAGAAGCAGAGATCTGATCTTCAGAGAAGATGTGATCAGGATTGATAGTGATCAATCAACAAAAACCAAAAATGATAATGGTACATTTACTAACTTTGTTACTACTAATACTGTACCTGTATGTAATCCTTCCACAGGTGAAGAATGGCACACATGTGTAGATGAAGAGGTTGATGAGCAGGGGAGCATCCTCTTCCACAACAGGAAGAAGAAAAGCAACAAAAACAAGAAGAAGGACAACAACTTTTGAGATGATCTGAAAGAGAAACAGTGGAGTCCACGAGGTATCCTTCTTCAGAGTATATCCTCGTCGCTAATGAGTAGGAGCCAGAGAATTTCAAAAAAGGTGCTATCTCATCCGGAACAAATCCAGTGGATGAAAGCCATACTAGAAGAGATGAACTCTCTACAGAAGAATGACACATACGAATTGGTTGAACTTCCAAAAGTAAAAGACCGCTCAAGTACAAGTGGGTCTTTAAGCTCAAGAAATATGGAAACGGCAAACTGGTCAGATACAAAGCTCGATTGGTGGTAAAAGGTTTCGAGCAGAAGAAAGGTATTGATTTTGATAAAATTTTCACACCTATTTTCAAAATGATTTCTATTCGGACAATCTTGAGATTGGAAGCTAGACTAGATCTTAAAATGGAGAAGTTGGACGTGAAAACTGCATTTCTGCATGAAGATTTGGAAGAAGATATCTATATGGAGAGGTCAGAAGATTTTGAAGTAAAGGCGAAGAAACACATGGTGTGCAAGTTGAATAAGAGTCTTTATGGGCTGAAACAAGCGCCAAGGTAGTGGTACAAGAAGTTTGACTCATTTATGAGAATTCAAACGTACACAAAGACTTTTTCAGATCCATGTGTATACTATAAGAAATTCTCTAACAATAACTTTATCATCTTGTTGTTATATGTGGATGACCTGCTAATTGTAGGACAAGACAAGAAGTTGATTGCCAAATTAAATGAAGGTTTGTCCAAGTCATTTGACATACAAGACTCGAGTCCAACACGACAAATTCTAGGAATGGAGATTGTCCGAGATAGGACAAATCGAAAGTTGTCGCTATCTACATTGTACGCGTGCTTAAACGCTTCAACATGATGAGTGATAAACCAGTTAGCACGCCTCTTTCTGGTCATATGAAGTTGCGCAAGACAACGTGTCCTAAAACAAAAGAAGATAAAGAAAGTATGATTAAAGTTTCATATTCCTCTGATGTTGACGAGCGCAAAACACACACTTAAATATGCTCGCTAGTCTAATATAGTATAATAATATCGTATCCACAGTGGTTGGAGTTAAACAATGTTATCGTGGTTTGTATCTAGATTTCTATCCAAGATGATCATAAGTTTAGAATTATGTTATTACAACTAAAATTAACTAAGGATCTAGAGCTAATTGACTACTGACAATCAAAGCAAGGACTAAGCAAAGGAAGATATCAATAGGAGAAAATATGGGTTGATTGGATAGGTGCAAGATAATTGTTTGGGATATAACTCTAGATAGTTCACTTTGAATGTTCAAGTGACTCTCTCGAATTCACTTAATTATCAGTATAATTGTTTAGTATAAACTCCTCTCTCGATTAAGTCTCAACCTTACAAAATGAACCAATTTAAGCTCTGTGAAGATATGCAAGAATGCGTAATGAATTGGTCTGTAGGAGAACCTTTCTCGATTATCCTACTAACTAGGTTCAAACAATAATTCAACTAGCCTCTTTCGATTTCTAAGAAGAATTAATGAACTCAACCAACAAGATAATGCAAAGATATCACAAGTTATGCCTCTCTCAATTACATGAAAATGTGAATACATATGAAATAATTAAATCATACAAAACGATTCAATACATAAAAATAGAGTTATAATCCATAAAAAAATATCAATACAACAAATACATCAAACCCTAAAGAGTACTACTCCATAGATATGGAGCAATTCATCAAAAATATGTTTAAAGTAAAGAAAAAACATAAAACGACCCAAATTCATGTCTTGAGTGAGGATTGAATGATGATAGCTAACATAGCTATCCGTCAGAAATAGCTGCATTATTCCTTATGATTTTGCTTCTTCAACTCCTCCTTAGCCTCATTAGGTCTTAGATATGTCAAAAGTAACATTGTTCCATGTATATATACCAAGCAGGGTCCGGCCCAGACGAAAACACCTTTTCCTGCGCGAACTAGAACAATTACTTTGTAAAATTTGTACAGGCGCGTCGCATGGGGAGACTCGCCATGCGGGGATTAATGGGGAAATCAAGAGAGTTGATTTCTAACAGGCAGTAGGGGGCTACGCGCTTGTGGAAGTTTCTCAGAATACATAATTTTTCTTCACTTTTTGATATCTAGATGTGGTTTTCGACCCCCGAACGTGATCCCAACTTAATCCTTTGGGATTTTACTCAGACTTCAAAGCTTCAAATAGATCGAATTCATTCCATAACATCTACATAGCTATGAATCACTTCTGCAAGGCACAAACACATAATTTATGCAAAACACTAGCGATTAAAGCTCAAACTCTGTTAAAGTACAGTAAATTAGAGTGCAATAAGCGACTAAAACATGAGATTATAGCCTACCATCAACACCCCACACTTAAACCATTGCTCGTCCTCGAGTGATCTAACTACACTTTATATAGACACGACCTTTTTCACCAACTCTCATGACTCATTACACCAAGAATATTTAAAACAGATTAAGTACAATGTCGTAACATCCTAGCCTCAAAATTTGACTCAAACTGTCACGACCCAAAATCCACAGGTCGTGATAACACCTAACCCGACCCGTTAGGTCAACCAATTAACAGTTAACACAATTCTAATAAAATAAATATGATCAATAATTGATATATCTTGATTCCAATCAACATTCCAAGGAGGAAGAAGGACCTTAATTTGCGTCAGCGGAGGTGGTTGGAGCTACTTAAGGACTATGACATCACTATATTATACCACCCGGGGAAGGACAATGTGGTGGCCTACGCTTTGAGTCGCCGGGTAGAGAGTTTGAGGAGTTTCGCATATCTTTCGACAGCTAAGAGGCCCTTAGCCTTGGATGTTTAGGACTTATCCAGTCAGTTTGTGAGATTGGATATTTCAGAGCCTTGCCGGGTATTAGCTTGTGTGTCTGCTCGGTCTTCTCTTTATGACCGCATCATAGAGCATCAATACGATGATCCCCACTTTCTGGTTCTTCAGGACAGGGTCCGGCGAGGTGATGCCAGGGATGTGACTATAGGTGATGATCGCGTGATGAGGATGCAGGGTCGGATTTGTGTGCCCAATGTGGATGGGCTTCGGGAGATGATTCTTGAGGAGGCCCATAGCTCGCGATACTCCATTCATCTGGGTTCCGCGAAGATGTACCAGGACCTGAGACAACACTATTGGTGGAGAAGGATGAAAAATGATATAGTGGTTTGTGGCCAAGTGTCTTAACTATAAGCAAGTTAAATATGAGCATCAGAGGCCGGGAGGATTACTTTCGCATATTGAGATACCAGAGTGGAAGTGGGAGCGGATCACCATGGACTTTGTGGTTGGGCTTCCTCGGACTTTGAGAAAGTTCGACATTATTTGGGTGATCGTGGATCGACTGACCAAGTCAACCCATTTCTTTCCAGTGTTGACTACATACTCTTCAGAGAGGTTGGCTGAGATTTATATCAGGGAGATTGTCCGCTTTCACGGTATTCCAATATCCATCATTTCAGACAGAAGTACATTGTTCACATCACGGTTCTGGAGAGCCGTTTAGTAGGATCTAGGCACTCGAGTGGAGTTGGGCACAACCTTTCACCCTCAGATGGGAAGGCAGTCCGAGCACACTATTCAAATTCTTGAGGATATGCTTTGTGCCTGTGTGATGGAGTTTGGAGGGTCATGGGACCAATTCTTTCCACTTGCAGAGTTTGATTATAATAACAATTACTAGTATAGCATTCAGATGGCACCGTATGAGGCTTTGTAAGGTAGACGGTGCCGGTCCCCGGTGGGATGGTTTGAGCCGGGCGAGGCCCAATTGTTGGGTACATATTTGGTCCAGGATGCTCTGGATAAGGTGAAGGTGATTCAGGAGAGACTTTGCACAACCCAATCTAGGCACAAGAGTTATGCGGACCAGAAGGTTTGTGATTTGGCATTTATGACTGGTGATCTGGTTTTGCTTTGGGTATTGCCTATGAAGGGCGTCATAAGGTTAAGGAAGAAGGTTAAGCTAAATCCGAGGTTCATTAGCCCTTTTGAGATATTGCGGAGCGTTGGGGAGGTTGCTTATGAGCTTGCCTTGCCTTGCCTCCCAGCCTAGCAGGATTTCATCCGGTATTCCACGTTTCTATGCTTCTAAAGTATCACGGTGATCCGAATCATGTATTGGATTTCAGTTCAGTTCAGCTGGACAAGGATCTATCTTATGTTGAGAAGCCAGTAGCCATTTCGGATAGGCATGTCAAAAAGCTCAGGTCAAAGAATATTGCATCAGTAAAGGTTCAGTGGAGGGGTTTGCCTGTCGAGGAGGTGACTTAGGAGACCGAGAAGGATATGCATAGTCAGTGCCCTCATCTTTTCACAGCTTCAAGTATGTCTTCATACTCGTTCGAGGATGAACGGTTTTCTTAAGAGGGGGAGAATGTAACGACCCGGCCGGTCATTTTGATAGTTAGATCCCCGATACCCTAATAACCGCTTTCACCACGTTTGTTTCTGCTATTGGGACTTTCCTGAGTGATTAGTTATGAAATTCAGGAAGTTTTGGGACACATAGTCCCTAATTATGAGTTTAAGCCTTAAAAATTAGACCATAGTCAGAACTGTGTGAAGACGGATCAGGAATGGAATTCCTTCGACTCCGTTAGCTCCGTTGAGTTATTTTGGGGTTAGGAGCACATCCGGAATGTGTTTTCGAGGTCTGTAGTAGATTTAGGCTAGAATTGGCGAAAGTAAGATTTTTGGAAATTTCGGCCGATAGGGGAAATTTTGATATCGGGTTCGGAATAAAATTTCGGAAGTGGTTGTAGGTTCGTAGTGTCATTTTTGACATGTGTGTCAAATTTAAGGTCATTCGGATGAGGTTTGACATGTTTCGGCATCGTTTGTAGATTTTGGAAAAACTCTAAGTTCTTAGGCTTGAATCCATGTTTAATTCTTGTTGTTGTTATGTGATGTGGTTTGAAGGCTCAACTAAGTTCGAATGAGGTTATAGGACTGGTTGGTAGGTTTTCCTGAGGTCCCAGGGGTCTCGAGTGTGTTTCGGATGCTCAACGGGTCATTTTTGGATTTAAGGGGTTGGTTGGTTTGCTGGTGTTCTGCAGCTGGTGCGTTCTTCATCGCGATCGCGGGAGGAGGTTCGCGATCACGTAGAGTAAATGGGAGGCCAAATGGGTTAATGGTTCGCGATCACAGAGAAAGGGACGCGATCGCGTAGGTCAGGCAGGTTGTGAATCGCGAACGCGTGGGCCAGGTCGCGTTCGCGTAGAAGAATAAGGCGGAAGAAGGGGAGCTGGGTTTTAACCCTTCGCGAACGCGTGGGACCAATCGTGATCGCGTAAGTCAGAGGAGATAATGCTTCGCGATCGCGTGGGATGTGTCACGATTGCGTAAAGTAAAATTTATAAGGCGCGAAGTTGTCCTTCGCGATCGCGATGGTACTTCTGCGATCACAATTAAGGAAAATCTAGGCAGAATTACAATGTTCAAAAAACGAGGGTTTAAGTCATTTTTCACAATTTGGACTTGAGAGCTCGGGATTAGGCGATTCTTAGAGGGATTTTCACGTGGGTGTTTGGGGTAAGTGATTATTACTTAGTTTTAATTAATTCCCGCTAATCTATGCTTAATTTTATCATTTAATTTCGGATTTGGGGTGAAAAATTAGGAAAATTTGAGAAAAGTTCCTAGACCGAGTTTTTGGGTTTTGATCGAGAATTTGGTATCGGATTTGAGTAAATTTGGTATGGTTAGACTCGTGAGTGAATGGGTGTTCAAAATGTGTGATTTTTACCCGATTCTGAGACGTGGGCCGGGGGGGACTTTTTGGGGCGATTTTCCTAATTTCGCGTTTTAGCTTCGAATTGATTAATTAAATTAGTTACTTAAAGTTATATTTACATTATGCAATTAATTTGAATAGATTTGGGCCATTTGGAGTCGGGTACTCGTGGCAAGAACATGATTTCAAGTTGAATTGAGCGGTTGAGGTAAGTGGCTTACCTAATCTTGTGTTGGGGACTTCCCCCTTAGGATGTTTGATATTAATTGTTGTGTGGGGGAGTGTACATGAGGTGACGAGTACGTACACGGGCCATTATTGCAAAAATCCCATTTTCCTTCGAAAATCATAAATTGTTTTCTCCTATTAAATTGTTTTAATATGTTAAATTAATTAACTTAGATTAGAAAAGCATGCTTACTTGTTTAATATTCAATTGACTATCTGACACTCTGTGCGCCATGCTTAGATAGCTTACTGCCTTTCCCTACCTGTGATTAGATGAACTGTGTAAATTGATGTCATACCTATCATTTATTTCGCATCGCATATTTAAATTGGGACTACGGACATATTCCGGGAGATCCCCTAGCACTGCATATTTAAACTGGGACTACAGACGTATTCTGAAAGATTCCCCTATACTGCATATTTAAATTGGGACTAGAGACGTATTCCGGGAGATCCCCCATCACTCATATTTATTTTGGGACTATGGACGTATTCCGGGAGATCCCCCTGTTGTCACGACCCCAAATCCTAAACCGGCCGTGATGGCGCCTATCGTGGAACTAGTCAAGCCAACAATCACGTAATTACATTTTCTTTCACAATTTTCAATTCATTTTTGTCAAAGTTTCACAAAAATATATAGAGAGTCCCTGAATTTTTTAGCAAAACAAGCAAACTACACAGTAGACAACCCTCCCCAAGATCTGGAGTCAACAGGTCATGAGCATCTAATAATACTACCAATAATACCACTATCACAATACATAACTCTCGGAACAGGGAAACTAATACAAAACAAGGAAGGGAAGAAAAGATGTTGTGAGCGCTGAAAAGCTACCTCGATGTCCCAACTCCGGCTCCACGCATAATAAGAAAACTAGTGCTTGGCACCAACACCTGAATCTGCACACATGGGTGCATGGAGTAATGATGAGTACGCCAACTCAGTAGTAATGAAAATAAATCAGGTCTTGAGTAGTAAGAAACACACTGAATCAAATCATCAAGTCACAATAAAACAACCTTTCTTTTCAACAGTGTATACAATAAACTAGTACGCTTTAAAAGCCAATCTCAGTAAAACTCTTTTGAAAAGTGTGATTTCCAATGATTTCAGTAAAATAGCCAAAAAGTATTAGTTTAAAGATGAAATGAATCATAAATAGTCACTCAGGAAAAACCAGTATCATAAACCGCCGCTCGAGCAAATCACCCCTCAGAATTAGTCACTCAGCATACCTCACATACACTCAGCATCAGCCCCTCGGGCTACCTCACTGTCACTCATGCCTCCCAATCACTCATCACTCGACACTCGACACTCGCACTCAGTAGGTACCTGCGCTCATTGGGGGTGTACAGACTCCGGAGGGGCTCCTACAACCCAAGCGCTAAAATCAAGCCAAATCATGGCATCAAATCACTCTCAGGCACTCGGCCTATCATAAACATGTTGCGGCGTGTAGCCTGATCCAATATCATATCCTCACAATCAAGCCCTCGGCCTCACTCAGTCAAAAGCATGTTGCGGCGTGCAGCCCGATCCAATATCATATCCTCGCGATCAGGCCCTCGGCCTCACTTAGTCAGAAACATCTCAAAATCCACTGGGCTATCAGTAAAACGGGGTACTCGACCCAAAATAACATTTTATAGCTCAAATAGTGTAAATAAGACTGAGTTTTGAAATCAGTTAAGCATAATATGACTGAGTGTAAATCATAAGTTAACACAGTGAGGAAAAATAGTAAATAGGCCCCAAGGGGTCTAAACAGGCTGGCACAACGCCCCAAACATGGCATATAGCCCAATTACAGCAATAGTATAAAAATACGATTTATCATGTGATTTAAAAGAAATTCTGCAACTCAATAGTTGCCTCGGGAAGGACCAAGTCCAAATCCCCAAATCAGTGCACGCCACACACTCGTCATCCAGTGTGTGCGTCACTCCAAAACAGTGAGAAGATGCTAAGTCCGGGGTTTCATACCCTCAGGACAAGATTTAAAGTCATTACTTACCTAAAACCAGCCCGAAAAGTTACTCTGCAATACTCTTGCCCCTCGAATCGGCTCCCAAATGCTCCGAGTCTATCAAAATCAGATTTGTCACATCAAAATATGCTAGGGAAACGAAACCCAATTGAAAACTATCAAATTTAGGCACAATTTCCGAAATTGGCCAAACCCGACCCCCGGGCCCATGTTTCGTAACTCGATAAAATTTACACCAAAATCCTCATCCTCTCACGAGTCTATACATATCAAGAACACTGAAATCGGAGTCCAAATGACCCCTCAAATCCCCATTAGAAGGTCTCTTAATATCAAGGCCTAATTACCTCTTGTTATACTGATTTTCCCCAAATTATCACCACTAATTAGGTCTTTAATCACATATAATCGAGTTATAAAGTCCAAAATCCTTACCTCAATGACGAACTATCGTTTCCCTCTTCAAAAACCCTCCAAAAGCTTGAAACCCGTATAAGAACGGTGAAAAAGGAGACCAGAATTCGGTAAGATCAACTTATATACCTTCTGCCTAGACATTTCCCACCTGCGGTCCTAAACCTTGCACCTGCGGACCGCTTCTGCGGTCAATAGGACGCACCTGCGATTTCTCACTTAAACGTCCAAACTCGCACCTGCGGACCAAAATCCGCTCCTGCGGTCGCGCAGGTGCGCCCAAATAATCGCACCTGCGATTCTTTCCCTGATAGGCATATATCGCACATGCTCCCCCCCCCCCCCTGATCGCTCCTGCGGCTCGCAGTTGCGATCCAACATCCGCAGGTGCGGAAAATGATAGCAACATCAGACTTCAGCAACAAACTCACTTCCAAACTTCCCGTTGATCATTCAAAACCATCCCGAGGTCCTCGGGACCCCAACCAAACTTAGTTGAGCCCTCGAAACACCAAAAACAACGCAAAAACACCAAAATCACATCAAATTCAAGCCTATGAACTTTGAAATTTCTAATTCCACCAACGCTGCCGAAACCATCTAAAACACCTATGATTGACCTGAAATTTTGCACACATATCCAAAATGACATTACGGAACTACTCCAACTTCCGGAATTCCATTCCGACCCCGATAGCCTATTTTCCACTGCCGACCGGAAATCGCCAAAAACTAACTTTCGCCATTTCAAGCCTAATTCTACACTGGACATCAAAATTACATTCGAACACACTCCTAAGTCTCAAATCACCTAACAAAGATATCTGAGCCATAAAATACGCATTCCGATATCGTTTACCAATAAGTCAACTCCTAGTTGACGTTTCCAATCATAAGGCTACTTTAAGAGACTAAGTGTCTCAATTTTCATTACAACCACTCCGAACCCGAACCACCCGACTCCAACACATCATAAACAACTAAACAATGCATACCAAGGCAGAAATAGGAATAACGATGCAAATTCTATGGAACGACCGACCGGGTCGTTACACCTGTACTGCATAATCATCTGGAACTACGGGACGGTATCCCGGGAGATTCCACCTTGTGTTACCTTGTTCTGAGCCGAGGGCTCTCTTACTATTAATTTTTTGAATAGTTTCTTTAACTGTTTACTGTAGAATTTACTTATCTCTCGTACTGTTTAAATTGTTTTTTCATTTAATCCAGTAGAGCCTTAACCTGACCTCGTCACTACTTGACTGGGGTTAGGCTTGGTACTTACTGGGTACCAAATGCGGTGTACTCATGCCCTTTCCTGCACATGTTTTCGTGTGCAGATCCAGGTACGGGCTATCAGCCTCGTGGATAGTATTGTTGCCGATTCGAGGAGACTGTAAGGTATTTCTACCGCGTTCGCAGAACCCTCAGAGTCCCCTTCCATTTTATCGTTTAGAGTCTTTATGCACTTTCCGGACTTGTTTAGAGCTACAATAGCTATTAGATGATTGTGACTATTTGTGACATTCCGGGTCATTGGGATAGATATTTTGAACATGCCGAGCGACATCGTTATGTTATTCAGATTATTTCCTTATTTTATTTATTTATTGTGTTGTTGATTAAGTTTTATCCACGAAATTAGGCTTACCTATTCGTGGAGACTAGGTGCCATCACGATTATTTTCGGAGGGTAAATTGGGTCGTGACGCTGGCTCAACAAAGAAATGCCTATATCACTTCCAAGACTTGAATAACACTACTATTTTGCTTTGCAAACACACAGGGCAAATTCTAGACATCAAATGCAATGCACAAAATACACAAAACCTCACACTCACATGGCACATGACTCATTCAAGATTGGACTATCAATACACTCTAGTCAAAGCGGTTAAGCAAAGTTAAGATCATACAATTTAAGGTACTTATAAAAGAGTCAAAACATTGAGCCTAAGTGTCACAACTAACGTACTCACTATTCTCAAGGCATCATAAAGTCAAAAGATATTGCCTTCAATTCCAATAATAGCACAAGGTTTCCTACTCCTAAAAAATAAAAATAAAAGACTAACTACACCCGGTTCAAACAAAACCCTTGGAAAAGAACCGCGACACAAAGAAAAACCAACGGGGAATTATTACACTACCTAACAAAAGAAATTCTTTTTGTCTTTTTCTTTCGACTTTAATCCCTAAAGAAACGCGTTGATTGATATCCATCGTCGGGAAAAACAAAAAAAATTCAATTTTTATGGTTTTAAAAAAAAATTCTATCTCTAGCTACTAAAACTAACAAAAATTGTAATAAATATACATATAACATACAAATATCCCCCACCCCACACTATATTGTGGCATGTCCCCATGACACACAATTAAAAAGCATAAGGTAAAGGAAACTTCCCTAAATATCTAGTCGGGGACTGAGTCAAAGTTGGGATCCATTCCACGCGCCTGAACCAATGCACACATCCATGCAGACAGCTTCTTCTCATCCTTCTTCGGATACACCCCACACTTGTCTTTCTCACTCGTCGCAGACTTCTCTTTTCAACTCTTCACCTTCCATTCAACACTTGCGTCTGGCTTCTCCTTTTTAACCCCCTTTTCTATATTCATATCAAAGTTCACAGTCTCATCCCACTCTAAGAATGAGTCTTCTCTCGTGTATATCTAAGATTTCTCTACATGTTGCTAAGAATGGTCTTCCTAGGATAAGTGGGACCTCTTTGTTCTCCTCCATATTCACCACTATAAAATCTATAGGAAATACAAACATATCTACCCTAACTAACACATCCTCCACTATCCCCTCGGGTATCAGAGTCGTTTGATCAACCAACTGCAATGATATTGGCACCGACCTTATCTCTCCTATCTTCTTCTCAAGTTTCCTTTAAATAGACAAAGGCATTAGATTAATTAAGGCACCATAATCACATAAAGACTTATCAAAATTAAAAGTTCCTAAAGAGCAAGGTATAGTAAAACTCCCTGGATCTCCACAATATTGTGGGAGTTTGTTTTGCAAGATTGCATTGCAATGCTCTGTGAGCTTGACCACGAGGTCTCTTCTATCTTCCTCCTCCCTGCCAGGATCTCCTTAAAAAATTTGGCATAAGTTGGCATTTGTGAGAGCACTTCTGTGAATGGCAAGTTTACATTAACCTGTTTCAGCAATTCCAGAAATCTCTCAAATTGCTTGTCCAACTTTTCTCTATATAGCTTTTGAGGAAAAGGTAAAGCATGCATGTGCTTGCTCTCTTCATGTTCCTGTTTTCTTGAAGTCTCTTCCTTCTTCTTTTTTCTCAGTTCCCTTCTTGCCTTTCTTCTTCATATCAACTTCAATTTTCAACTGCTTCTCACTTTCTTTTTTAGGTATCATGTCTTTTTGGACTGGGGCGGGCGCTTTCAACACTTGCCTGCTTCTCAAGGTCACATCATTCACTGTTTCTTTGGGGTTTCTTTCAGTATCAGCTGGCAAAGCACCTGGGATCCTTTCAGATAATATTGTTGCAATATGTCCCACTTGTCTCTCCAGATTTCTAAGATCAATACCTATTTCTTTGATAACTGCTCCATGTTCCCTTATAGCTGCACTATGAGTTTCAATCTTCTCATCAGCTTTCTGAATGAAGACCTTCATGAGATCCTCTATGACGGAATAAACGGGCTGTTGAGGCTGAAACTGCATCCTCTGCTGATTTTGGATGACTGAAGCTCCTTGTCCCTGGAGTCTGGAGTTATTTTGTTGCCATGCATTCATTGTACCTCCAAGTGAACTCCATGAAAAATCAGGGTTCCTCTGACCCATTGCATTAAAGTTGTAATTCCTAGCATTCACTTCCTCAGTTGAGGCTTGACACTCATGTGTAAGGTGTTCTCTTCCACATATATCACAAGATGCACGAGGCTCACTTTGTATTGAGGCTAAGGTCAACTTCCTTATCTCCTTAGCCATAGCATCAAGATGTACCTGCACAGATGTGTTAGCATCAACCTGGTGAACACCAGTCGCTCATTTCTTTCAGCATTCTCATAGGGCCATTGATTAGCATCTTCAGGTAACTCACCAAGAAAAATGAATATATCCTCGATGTCTTCATTATCAACGGGCCTCCAGCTGCATTGCTCAATGTTCTATGTGAGGCCGGTGTCAATCTATCCCAAAAATCCTAGAGTTGCATCCAGAGTTCGGTTCCGCTATGTTGACACTTTCGAACAATTTCCTTAAACCTCTCCCAAGCTTCAAAAACAGTTTCAGTATCTTTCCGGCAGAAGTTATGTATTTCTCTTCTAAACTTGCCCATTTTAGCTGAGGAGAAATATTTATCAAGAATTTTTCTGGTCATCTCTTCCCATGTTCTAATTGATCCTTGAGGCAAGCTTCGAAGCCACTGCTTTGCATCATCTTTGAGGGTGAATGGGAATGCCCTCAAGTAAACTGCATCTTGTGACACACCATTGTATTGAAAAGTTTTCATAATCTCCTCGAAGTCCATAGATGGTTGTTTGGATCCTCGTTCATCTTTTCTCTGAAGAGACAACATTTTGAAGAGTTTGGAGCAACCCTTGCTTTAACACAAAATTGTTGGCTGCAACTGGAGGTGTTCTAATACTTGAATATCCTTGGTTGTAGACCGGTCTAGCGTAATCACCAAGTGGTCTCCCAGCACTGGGAGCTATGTTTCTGAACTGGTCTGCAGCTAAGGGCTGATTTCGATTAAGTCTGTGACCCCTCTCTTTTTCATAAATGTGTTACGCATCTCTAATAACTGCTTCTTCAGCATCCCGTGCAGTTTTTTCTCATTGTTGGGTTGCCTCTCTTGCAGCCAAGTCCACATTATCATCATCTCCAGCCATAGTTTCTTTGGTTGAGGATTTCCCAACCTTCTCTATCTTCTCAGGGAGATTTCTTTCCTTTCTCGGTTGTCGTAGTTGTTTTTCTAATTCTCGTTCGTATGGTAGGAATTCTTTCCTAGAAGATCGAGTCATGCACTACTCTTACCTGCAACCTGCAGACAATGAAAGAACACCAACCGTAAAAAGAGTAAAATAAAATAAAATAAAAAATTCCCGAATTAGCACTACAAACTATTTCAAACACTATTTGATTTCCAATCCTCGGCAACGACTCCAAATTTGACGAGCGCAAAATACACACTTAATTATGCTCGCTAGTCGAATATAGTATAATATAATATCGTATCCACATGGATTGGAGTTAAATAATATTATCATAATTTGTAGCTATATTGATATCCAAGTTGATCAACAGATTAGAATTATGTGATTAAAACTAAAATTAACTAAGGATCTAGAGATAATTGACTAAAGACAATCAAAGCAAGGACTAAGCAAATGAAGATATCAATGGGAGAAATAGGGGTTGATTGGATATCAAAGCAGAGAGTTGATTTATGATAGGCAGTAGGAAAATGCACAGGCGCAGCGCCCTACGCGTCGCGGCTGTGGAAGTTTCTCTGAGTAGGGATTTTTTTTTCAATTTTTGATATCCAGATGCGATTTTCGACCCCGAACGCGATCCCAGATTAATCCCTTGGGCTTTTACTCAGACTTCAAATCTCTAAATAGCTCGAATTCATTCCATAATATCTACATAGCTCGGAATCACTCCTACAAGGTATAAACACATAATTAATGCAAAATATTTGCGATTAAAGCTCAAACTCAGTTAAAGTGCAGTAAATTAGAGTGCAATAAGCAACTAAAACACGAGATTATAGCCTACCATCAGTCGTCAGGAGCCTGATGTATGCAATGGTATTTACCAGACCTGATATTGCTCATGTTGTCGGTATTGTTAGTGGGTTTCTTAATAATTCCATAAAAGAACATTGGGAAGCTGTGAAGTGGATACTTAGGTATCTAAAAGGAACCTCAGATGAATGCTTATATTTTGGGAGATCAAATCCAGTCTTGAAGGGCTATACCAATGTTGATATGACCGGCGATACCGATAATAAAAAATACACTACTAGATATCTATGTACTTTTTTAGGGGGAGCTATATCATGGCAGTCTAAATTGCACAAGTGCGTTGCACTTTCAACAACTGAAGCAGAGTACATTGCCACTACAGAAGCTGGCAAAGAGATGGTATCGCTCACGCGATCTGGAATTAAATCAAAAGGAGTATATCGTCTATTATGACAGTCAAAGTGCAATAGACTTGAGCAAAAACTCATGTACCATAAAAGAACTAAGCATATCAAAGTGAGATATCATTGGATTTGTGAGCATGTGGAGAATGAATTTTACATGTCAAAAAGATTCACACAAGTGAAAATCTTGCGGATATGTTGACCAAGACGATACCAAGAGACAAATTCGAGTGATGCAAAGAACTTTTCGGAATGATCTCTATATGATAAATTAGAGATACCTCCTTTAGGAGCATGAGACTGGAGGGGGAGATGTGATGGGTCTATCCCATGTGAAAGAAAGACAACTTTCTTTGGCTTTCAAATGTCAAGACAACTAAAAGAATAGTAAGGAAGATTTTATGGTAAATCATTCCTGGGTTTCACAATGTGATCTTTGACTTTTGCCATTAATGTGACATCATTGATGACATTAATGAAGAAATCGCAAGTACTATAAATAGGTATGTTGCTCTTAATTGTTAAACACGACAAACAGAGAGAAAGAGAGTGATTTACAGACTAAGAAGCAAAATACTCTATAAGGAAAAATATAGAGAGTTTGAGCGCTATTTGTAGTGAGGTGGAAAAATCAAAAGAGGGTTATTTCTTTTGAGTGTGTAGTGGTATTGGAAGGTTTTACTCGGTACCACAAATTGTAAAATCCTTGATATAGTGAAATCGGTTGCTCCTCTCGAGCTATGATTTTTCCCTTATTCAAAAGGGTTTTCCATGTAAAAATCTTGGTGTCCTTGTTTTTCTTATTATTACTGTTGGTTATTGTATAATAGTAATCCGCGTTTATTACAATCGTATATCGTGAATATTATTTCTATGGGGATACTTTTTCCCAACAAAATGAGAGTTTCTCACTCCACCACAATCCTACTCCACCACAATCCTTGTTGAATAAACTATTTGATATTTAAAACATTACTAAGTCTAGTTTGTAGTTCCAAACAATGGCAATTAGCAAGAAAAATTCCTGCAATAATGTTAGGCAAGACTTACCTCAAACAAGCCAAATCGATACCGATCAAGCCAAATGGTGCTCCAAAAATTCCATCCCGCGCATACCGACATCCGAACGGCTTGAAGCTAGCCAAAACCAACTCGAATACATCAAATAATTCTCAAGGAAACAAACCCAAGCAATAAAGGTCGCATCTTTAATCAAAAACCCACAGTCAACTGGAAAGTCAAATACGGACCCGCACCTCAGAATCCAAATGAAACTCACAAAATCTGTCAACCCACTCAATTACGAGTTCAACCATACTAGTTTCACTCAAATCCAACTCCGTATCGATGTTCAAAACTCAAGAATTTACTTTATGAAATTTTAGACAAAAATGGATTCATAAATATACCCAAAATCGAGTATAGAACATTAACCCCAATCCATATGGTGAAAATCGCCTCCAAAGCTCAAATCTGAGCTCCCAACTCAAAATATGACCAAATGAACAAACTCTCTCTATATATATATGGAAATAACCTAAAAATAAAGAGTGTTTACATGGCACATCTCTTAGGCTAGAATTAATATTTATCTTTGCTCTCATTTTTTTTTGGCATTTTCCTCATTTCCCCCTTATTTTTCCTTATTTTTAGGTTATTTTACCAACATTCTGAAACAAGTGCCTGAATTTGTCACACTTCCTTTTTCTCGAGGGATATGAAGTTTTTTCAATTAAAGTGACATTATTCGAAATGAGATTATCTATTTAATTTTAGAGTCGCCACTTGGGATAATTTGATGGTGTCCCAAGTCACCGGTTTATTTTAAATCCCAAATCGAGGAAATTGACTCTATTTTAAAATCCGCAAAATCAGAAGACCGGTAAGAAATTCTGTTAACCCGAGAGAAGGTCTTAGGCATTTTCGAGTTCCGTGGTTTAGCACAATCACTTTTAATCATACATGGCTTAGTCGATTTGTTTAATTATGTATTTTTAGAACCTAGGTGCATTTTACTTCTTACCGCTTTTAATTATGGCGTTATGGATTTATATTTGAAACGGATTACATGTGTGTAAACCTGCTTTATTTGGGGCGCTTAAAATCATGTCACACGCACGTCTACACAATTTATCACGCTTTATTAAGTAAAATTGTTTTGCCAAAGTCGCGCGAACGCGTACCTTGATTTATTTTGGGAATCGTCTTATGTCACACGAACGCGTACATAATCACGATAATGAGTTAAAGAACGCGCCAAAAGCATTCTACGAATATTCAAGAGTTTAACTAATTTTGCTAAAACTTGTTTGAGAATAAAGGTCCCAAAACTTGTGGAATTAATGTGTGGATGATTTGAGTCCAAATTCATAAATTGCAGGAGCATCGTCATTGAAACTCAAAACTGGCTTAGGACAATACATCAATATGACAAGATTCTAGCACTAACTAAAATTATATATTGTTTATGCCATTATAGATTTAAGTGCACACACAATACATTATTCCAGAAACAATCCTTATTTTATTTGTCATAAACAATGTTGTACTACTATAGCATGGTCAGATTCAAACGAAACAATGAAATCATGAACGAAACCAAAATCATATAGCAATAGAGAGCTAGAATTTTATTATCAAGCATACGCAGTCAATGGAAGGTAATTTTGTAGATCCAATCCAACAAAGTTTCATACAACCTAATATTTCACAAAGTATCCTAATTCTGGACTGGAACTTAAACTTAAACTTAACTAGAATTAACTAGTTACAAGGATAACCACTGCTACACGATGGGGATTTCAAACTTGATTTAACATTAATCAGTATTTGCATCTATCATTCACGATTCACTAATTTTGGCACAATCTGCAGTTCGTTCAACACATATTAATAAAGCAACATCAAACACACTAAAGAAAAATCATAGATATCAGTAGCAAAGAAACAAACCGAATACGTGATAGGGCAATCAAAACACCAGATTTTCGTTCATTAACTCAAGCTTGGATAATTACAGAATGTAGAACTTACCAAAATGCAGAAAGATATTAGAGTTCAACAACCTTTTGAAACTTGGCAAAATCAACAACAAACAACCGTAAATTTGTGCCTTGACAACTTTGTACAAGCCCAGAAAAAGAGGAAGTTGAATTTTGAAACTTCAGCCAATCGAATCATTTTCAAACCTTCTTCGAAATCCAGTTTTTCCTTTTGTTTTTAAGGCTTATTCAGATCTGATTTTTAGATTTTTTTATTCCAAAACTTGTTTTTTTATGTGTGATGTACGTGAGAGGAGAATCCATCCGCCACTGTCTATGCCCTAAAAGCCATGTCACTAATAATGGCATAAACAAGTCCTTTTTCCTTTCCTTAAGAAGAAAGAGAGAGGCGGCGACTAAGAGCGTGAAGAAGGAGAGGAAGAAGGTTGCTAGGGTTATTTTTTGTGAGGGAGCGGTCTTGTAACGACCTGATTGGTCGTTCCGAGAGTTTTAGCCATGTTTCCCCCGTTTCTACTTCATTATATGTGGCTTAGCTCTATTATGTTGTGTTTGGTTGGTTGGCTCGGGTTCGTAGCGATTTTTGGAGAGAAATAGACACTTAATCTCTTAAGTTGGTTATTTAGTTGGAAAAGTCAACTGTAAGTTGACTTGTGGGTAAACGATCTCGGATTTGAGTTTTTATGGTTCAAATAGCTTCGTTAGGTGATTTTAGACTTAGGAGTGGTTTCAAAATGTTATTTGGAGGTCCGTGGTAGAGTTAGGCTTGAATTGGTGAAATTGGATATTTGGTGATTTCCGGTCGGCAGTGGAAATTTGATATTGGAGTTGGAATGGAATTTCGAGAGTTGGAGTAGGGAAATAGTGTCATTTGTGAAGTGTGTGCAAAATTCGAGGTCATTCGGACGAGGTTTGACAGGTTTCGGCATCGGTTATGAAAGTTTGAGGCTTCAATTCCATTAAGCTCGAATTGGTGCGCGATTCATGCTTTTGTTATTGTTTGAGGTGATTCGAGAGCTCAATTGAGTTGATATGGTATTTTAGGACTTGATGGCACATTGGGTTGAGGTTCCGTAGGCCTCGAGTGAGTTTTGAGCGAGTCCGGGCATTACCGGAACTTAGGCATGATTCTGGTGTTTATTTTTCGCTGAGGGCGGAGGAAAATTCTGCTGGGGCGGAAGAATTTCCGCTGAGGGCGCAATTTGGGGCGCTGAGGCGCTCTAGTGCATGATCTGCAGATTCACTAGTTTGACTTCGTGAGCCTATATCTTTTGATCTAGAAGGAGTAGTGAGATGAAACGAAAATGAAAGTTGTAGCCCTTCGTGTCTAGTTTTGAGAAAGCTAAAGAAATCATCATTTGGACATATGTAGAGAAAGTTATGGCCAAAATATTGAATTCTGTCACTGCAGCCTCCAAAAGCGTGGACAACGCTAATTTTCCCCGACCGCGGAGGTTGGGTCGCTGCAGCGCCTGGAATTCCGCTGTCAGCGCAATGGAGATAAGAAAATGCACTATATAAACGAGGCATTATTTCACATTTTGGACCTAAGGAGCTCGGTTTGTGGCGATTGTTCGAAGATTATTCAAGAAATACATTAAGGTAAGTGATTCTAACTCGGATTTGGTTAATATACATGAATATATCAATGATTTCATCTTTTGATTAGTACTTCGAGGTAGAAATTTGGGGAAAATTGTGTAAACTTCATAAAATAAATTTTTGGGATTTGAACAACCAATTGGAGTCGGATTTGAATGAAACTAGTATGGTTGGACTCGTGAGTGAATGTGTTTCCTAATTTTTTGAATTTCGTCGGATTTCGAGACGTGGGCTGGCCAATTTCAATATTTGTGATGTAAATTGATAATTTTGATGTGGGTTTCGTCCCTTTTTCATATATTAATGATATAATACTGATTTTGGTTAGATTCATGCGATTTGTGGCCGAGTAGAGTTTTGGCTTGATTGAGGTAAATAACACTTCCAAACATATTTCTGAGGGTTCGAAACCCCTAACTACGTGTTATATGGTTAGAATTTGGTGACGCACATGCCAAGTGACGGGCGTGCGGGCGTGAACCGTGAGATTGGTGACCTGGTTCATTCCATGGCAACGTTTAGTAGTTCTTTATTGATTGATATATGTGCTTCTATCAATGTAGTTAATGTAAACATGCTACAAATCATGCTAAGTACTATGTTAAGGCTTCTCGTCGATATTGTTGAGACCCGAGTGGTCCTTTATTGTTGTCATCTCATGAGTTTCATTGATATTATATACTCAGTCTTGTCATTGCATATCATATCATGTCTCGGTCTCGAAAATTGTTGTTTTACACATTATATCATTGATTCGGGATAGTTCATGCATTGTGAGCCCATGTGACCGAGACTGGAGAGTGATGACTGAGTGAGGCCGAGAGCCTAATATTGAGTGACAGATATGGGATCGGGCTGCACGGCGCCGCAGCATGTTACATTGATTATGTCTGGACCTGGCTTATGATACTGCTTGGGTTGTAGGATCCCCTACGGAGTTGTAACACACTCCCAATGAGCATAGTGATATTGAGGGATGGATCTTCCCTGGACATGGATCTTGTCCGACGTGTTTATATTTGGAGATGGATCTTCTACATGAGGCTGGATTGGCCTGTTTTCCTCGGTACTGAGCGACCGATGTCAGTGATGTGTATACGTATTCTGGGATGGATCTTCCCTGGGTCGTTGAGCCATATACAGTACCGAATGGTTGTGAGGTATATCATTATCTGGAGATGGATCTTCTCCATAGGGCTGGATCGGCCTTTCTCCATACTGAGTGACTTCTGTCTTATGTGTATATATGTTATGGGATGGATCTTCCCTGGGTCGTGCGAGCTATATACAGTACTGAGTGGACGAATATTTGAGAGTGGGAGCACATTGTGCATTTCATACTGTTGATGCATTGGCATGTAGAATATAAGTTAAACTGTTCAGAATTGTACTTGTTTTATCACCTTGAGTGGGCTCGTTAGCTGAAAACATGCCTAAATTTCTGTACATTGATTATGATATAAATTTGGAGGTTTATTCTGTCACTACCTCTCAGCCCACAGTTTGGGCTTGTTACTTACTGAGTTGGTGTACTCACGTTACACCCTGCACCTTGTGTGCAGATTCAGGTATCTCAGGTCACGAAAGTGCGAGCTGATCTTTGTTGTGGTTCATCTTTGGAGAGAGAGAGGTAACTGCTTGGCGATCGCAGGCCCGCCTTTCTCCTTCCCGATCTTCCTTGTGTATTTTGTTTGTTATTCTCAGACAATTATTTGTCTTGAAGTATTTTGGCACAGTTGTAGTATGGCTCATGACTTAGTGACACGAGATTTTGGGATTTCTCTCTTTTTACAGTATTTTGAAGTTGATTTTTATCTTTTATTCGGTCTATTTGATGGAAAAAGGTCAATGTTTAAATATTTTTATGATAGAAAACAAGTTGGTTATGAGTGTAGGCTTGCCTAGTTCCATGATAGGTTCCATCACGACCGGGTTGGTTTTTGGGTCGTGACAAGTTGATATCAGAGCCTAGTTTACATAGGTATCACGAGTGAGCGAGTTTAGTAGAGTCTTGCGGATCGTTACGGAGACGTCTGTACTTATCTTCGAGAGGCTGCAGAACCTTTAGGAAATCCCACATTCTTGAATTCTTGTCATGCGAATCCATTTATTCAGCCAAAAGTGTAACTCTTTGAACTCCTTTCATGTATTCGAATGCGCACGTGAGCACTCGGTATCAGTTGTGCATCGACGGCTTGTGATTTCCATGGGTGAGGTGCGAGCTGTGATTTTAGCATGTTGATAATGGGCCAGTCTGGAGGACTTGAGGCCGGGTTTTGTTTGTGGCTTGAGTGCTGAGATTTCGATTGTGTGGGCACATGCATTTGGGACTTATATGTCCGTTTATTTCCTTATTGCTGGGATTGTGGTGACTAGATGACTATGTGATGAGTGTGATTCGATGGTGAGATGTGTTCATATTTTTTTATTGTGACAAAAAGGATTGGCTGGAGATGTAGCAAGAACTATTGAGTGTTTGACTTCTGTCTTGAGTTGGCATATGGCCTCGAGTTGTGAGTGTATTGGAGGACCACTCATGTAGTTTACTTGTGGAAGGAAGTGGAATCTTCCTGTTGTGTTATGCGTTATTGGTGATGTATTTTGGGCTGACCAATGCCCCAACAACGTTCATATATTTGATTAACAGTGTATTCCAGCTGTATTTGTAGTCCTTCGTTATTATATTCAGTGATGGCATCCTGGCGTACTTACGTAGCCAGGAGGAGCATACTCAGCATTTGAGGATGGTATTATAGAGATTGAGGGTGAGATGTGTTCATATTTTTTTATTGTGACAAAAAGGATTGGCTGGAGATGTAGCAAGAACTATTGAGTGTTTGACTTCTGTCTTGAGTTGGCATATGGCCTCGAGTTGTGAGTGTATTGGAGAACCTCTCATGTAGTTTACTTGTGGAAGGAAGTGGAATCTTCCTGTTGTGTTATGAGTTATTGGTGATGTATTTTGGGCTGACCAATGCCCCAACAACGTTCATATATTTGATTAACAGTGTATTCCAGCCGTATTTGTAGTCCTTCGTTATTGTATTCAGTGATGGCATCCTGGCGTACTTACGTAGCCAGGAGGAGCATACTCAGCATTTGAGGATGGTATTATAGAGATTGAGGGAGGAGGAACTTTATCTAAATTTCTCCAAGTATGAATTTGGCTCAGTTCAGTAATATTCTTGGGACACGTGGTGTCCGGTGAGGGCATCAAGGTGGTCAGACGAGTGTGGAGAGAGCTTTTAGAAGCTCAAGAGTGCTTTGACCACATCTCCAGTGTTAGTTCTGCCATCATCTTCTGGTTCTTATACCACGTATTGTGATGCCTCGAGGGTAGGCATTAGGTGTGTTTTAATGTAGGAAGATAAAGTGATTGCGTAATAGCTATGATTTTTGGAAGGGTATAGAGAGATATCAGTTTGAGGCTAAGCAAGCGGGGTTATCTCCTGCGGGGTGTCCTTGGGTTATGTGATTCTTATGTTGTTTTATAGCAAGTTCTCTTTTACTAGTTGGTGATATATGTTGCAAGTTGAGTTTAGATCGCTTGTGGAAATTGGCATGACCATTACGATTGTGAATGCGAGATTGGCAGATGATTCGAGATATTGGATGATTTGTGTTATATGAGCTTATGAAGGATTTTGTTGACACTGCGATATTGTGGCAGTGATAGCGTAAGGGCATTGTGAGTTATTGTTTGTCTTGATCTTTGGCTTTGATACAAGTGGGGGAGTCGACTAATGATAATTTGGTTGTATGATTATACGTTGCATTGGTTTCAGTTAGAGGTATACTAGTGAATCAGTTATGACCTGCAGAGATGGAGTTTGAGAATGACTCGAGTAATGGGAATCTTTGAATACAGGTTGTAATATACTTTATGGGTAAAAGGGTTTTATTGAATGATTGAGTTGTTTTTGTAAATGGTGTAGTGTGTGCGAGGTAGTAAATTGCTTGGTTGCTTAGAAATGTGGAATGCTTCCTAAGGTGTTGGTGTACTAATTGGGGGCACAGGTCGTTCGGTCCGCTTTGTCATATTAACTGGGATTTGAGCAGAGTAAACGACTCTCGAGAATGGCTCTGATGGACTCAAGGTTTATGTGTGAAAATTGGGAATCTTCAAAATGTGTATTCAGCTAGAAATTGAGATTCACGTTGGAGGGTGTCAAGACTTGTGGCATTCCTACCTTATTATGGATTCTACATTTTGGTATCAGGGAAGGGGAAGAATAGCTTAAATTTATAGAAAGTCTCCTTTGTAAATGTTTGACTTGTGGTACTTTTGGGGTGCTTAAGAGAACATTCAGCGGCTTATGAGCCTGAGGGCTATGTGGTTTGTGCTAGAATCTCGCGTGGCGAGTTGTGGTTGAGGATTTTGGTATTATGGCAAGGAGAAGGATTAATTTGAAGGTAATTCAAGAGCGACTCAGAGAAATAGGACAACTTGATATTAGGTTGGATCGACATGGAAATAAGTGAGATCGATTCTTTGGGTGCTTATGATGTGGTAAGGTTCTACGTGTGATTCTTGGCAATGCTCTTGGGTTTTGACGGCCTGCGTAGCTTAGTTGAGTTAGAGGGATTCAGTCCTGGCATATTATTTCAATACAATGGGTTTCAGAGGGTTCTTGATAGACTCTACTATAGTTGAGATGTATATTCCCTAACTGGCGCGTGGGGCATGCGGCATATTGTAATTTTTCTCCAGAATAAAAAAATCAAATGGAAAGTCTTAACTGATTGAGTATGTAGTTGCTTGCGACCCAGAGTGGATTTGAGGTTGTCGTATCGTTCATATGGTGGCATAATGGGTGCGACGTGTGATGTAGTATTGAGATTGCAGGTGCAAGGTCACGATGCAATTTGGAAGGAAGGTTCTGAATTCTTAGGTAGCATGGATGATCTCAGATGATCATATAGATGATGTTACTTTTAGATATGGCTCAATGAAGGTATAAGTTTCAGAAGAGGCAATGTGATGTATGGATACTTCATTGGGGTGGCGGTACTCTCCTTGTTGGTCGGCTGCGAGTACTCAAATTTGGCCTTGTAACACATACGGATTGTAGGGGTATCCCTCGTGGTATGATCGTGTATTAGGGAAGTATTAGGCATTCAGGCGACAGAGTTGAGATTCAGATATGGTGATTTCTGTGCTCTGAGGGTTTGGGAACTGGAAACTCGGATGAGTAGATGATTTCGTAGTTGAGGGTTGTAGAGGCGTAGCTAAGGTTAGTGGGATGAGAGTGTATGATGTTGTGATTCAGTCATTGTGGACCTTTATAGGGTCATTTGTCGATTGAGTATGACCGGATTGATTTGGGGTTCATTAGTAGGCCCAATTAGGGATGTGTATTCTACACCAAGTTGGATTGATGTTCTCTATAATGTTATTGTTGAGGGACGTGTTGTTAGGTTGCTGCTAAGCTTGTTCGTGTTCTGAAATGATTTGTGAGTTGCCCTTCTATGTTGCAAGGAGTTGTGATTCGTTGGTTCTGGGCACACATGGTGCGGCTCTATTGTAATCTTATAGCGGAATTTGAGAGAGATGAGTAATTGGGTCTCGCGTGATTTAGGGTGTATCGGTTATGTTCTTTTAGGGTTTGAGTGGCATTGTATCGTCTGATTCTCTGTGGTTATTGTAATGCGCTTTGAGCCTTGTGACTTGAGGTACTTCATGAGGAGCAGTGTTTGGATGGGGTCGTGCATCGAAGCGAAGTTATGTTGAGATATGATCCTTGTGTTAGATTCGTGTGTTATGGTTCTACGGTGTGTGATGGGTTTTTTTAGCATCTCGTTGCGGCAGTATTTTTTGAACTTGCGGGATAGTTCTCTTGTTGGAGTCATTTTCTATGTTTGAGTACACTTGACTTGTTGCTTATTGGTGCACAGATTGCACGGGTTGTGGCTTAGATTGTACTGATGTGGCCTGTCTCTAGAGTGATCGTGATGGATGAAATGAGGTCATCGGACCTAGAATGTGTGCGATCAGATCTGATTTCGGTATATTTAGGAGGATATTGATGTTGATCGGCTTAGAAATTTGCTATAGTTGTGTTCCCTTCATCATTGGTAGTATATGAAGGTGTTAGAGCGAGGCTTTGTTCGGTGAGAATTTTATTGTCGGCATTGGGTTATTTGAGCAGTTGCTGTGATTAGAAGTTATCGCTATGAGTGTTTGATTTGTGCGATATATCATGTGATTTTCATCTTGAATTGCGGTTAAGGCTTGATACAGTGTGTTCAGACTTATTCAGTGTGTAGATGTGAGATTCTGATCTTATAGAAAATTTCGATAGTGGAAAAATTGGTTCTAATGTTATGGGCTAGGGTGAATTGTGAAGTTTCAGTTATGTTGTGTTATCAGAACGATATGGGATAGGGTGACGTGGGATCACCCCTGGTATGTTCATAGTAGGATTACACGACAATTTTGATGGTTTTTAGAACAACTCTTGGCACGTTCGAGGACGAACGTATGTTTAAGTGGGGGAGAATGTAACGACCCGATTGGTCGTTCCGAGAGTATTAGCCCTATTTCCCTTGTTTCTACTTCATTATATGTGGCTCGGCTCTATTATGTTGTGTTAGGTTGGTTGGCTCGGGTTCGTAGCGATTTTTGGAGAGAAATGAGACACTTAGTCTTAAGTTGGTTATTTAGTTGGAAAAGTCAATCGGAAGTTGACTTATGGGTAAACGATCTCGAATTTGAGTTTTTATGGTTCAGATAGTTTCGTTAGGTGATTTTGGAGGTATGTGATAGAATTAGGCTTGTATTGGCGAAATTGGATATCTGGTGATTTCCGGTCGATAGTGCAAAATTTGATATCGGAGTCGGAATAGAATTCCGAGAGTTGGAGCAGGTTCGTAGTGTCATTTGTGACGTGTGTGCAAAATTCGAGGTCATTCAGACGAGGATTGATAGGTTTCGGCATCGGTTGTGAAAGTTTGAGGTTTCAAGTCCATTAAGCTTGAATTGGTGTGCGATTCATGCTTTTGTTATTGTTTGAGGTGATTCGAGAGCTCGATTGAGTTGGTATGGTATTTTACGACTTGATGGCACATTTGGTTGAGGTTTCGGAAGCCTCGGGTGTATTTCGGGTTAGTTTGAGCGAGTCCGGGCATTACCGGAACTTAGACATGGTTCTGGTGCTTATTTTTTGCTGAGGGCGAAGGAAAATTTCACTGGGGCGGAAGAATTTCGGCTGAAGGCGCAGTTTGGGGCGCTGAGGGTGCAATTTGGGGCGCTGAGGCGCTCCAGGGCATGATCTGCAGATTCATTAGTCTGACTTCGGGAGCCTATATCTTTTTATCTAGAAGGAATTTCGAGATGATACAAAAATGAAACTTGTAGACCTTCGTGTCTAGTTTCCATCAAGCTAAATAAATCATCATTTGGACATATGTAGAGAAAGCTATGTCCAAAACATTGAAGCATGTCACTGCAGCCTCCAGAAGCGCGGACAACGCTAATTTTTCGCGACCGCAGAGGTTGGGTTCGCTTCAGCCCCTGGAATTCCGTTGTCAGCGCATGGAGATAAGAAAATTCACTATATAGATGGGGTTTAGGGCATTATTTCATATTTTGGACCTATGGAGCTCGGTTTGTGACGATTTTTCGAGGATTATTCACAAAATACATCGGGGTAAGTGATTCTAACTCGGATTTGGTTAATATACATGAATATATCAATGATTTCATCTTTTGATTAGTACTTTGAGGTAGAAATTTAGGGAACATTGTGGAAACTTCGTAAAATAAATTTTTGGGATTTGAATAACGAATTGGAGTCGGATTTGAATGAAATTAGTATGGTTGGACTCGTGAGTGAATGGGTTTCCTGATTTTGTGAATTTCGTCGAATTTCAAGACGTGGGCCCAGGGCTCGGGTTTGGCCAATTTTGAGATATGTGATGTAAATTGATAATTTTGATGTGGGCTTCGTCCCTTTTTCATATATTAATGATATAATACTGATTTTGGTTAGATTCGGGCGATTTGTGGCCGAGTAGAGCAGCAAGAGCATTTTAGAGTAGAGTTTTGGCTTGATTGAGGTAAGTAACGCTTCCAAACTTGGTTCTGAGAGTTCAAAACTCCGAACTACGTGTTATGTGGTTAGAATTTGGTGACGCACATGCCAAGTGACAGGCGTGCGGGCGTGGACCGTGAGATTTGTGACCTGGTTCATTCCATGTCAACGTTTAGTAGTTCTTTATTGATTGATATATGTGCTTCTATCAATGTGATTAATGTAAACATGCTAGAAATCATGCTATGTACTATTTTAAGGCTTCACGTCGATATTGTTGAGACCCGAGTGGTCGTTTATTATTGTCATCTTATGTGTTTCATTGATATTATATAATCAGTCCTATCATTGCATATCATATCATGTCTCAGTCTCGGAAATTGTTGTTTTACACATTATATCATTGATTCGGGCTAGTTCATGCATTGTGAGCCCATGTGAGCGAGACTGGAGAGTGATGACTGAGTGAGACCGAGAGCCTGCTATTGAGTGACAGATATGGGATCGGGTTGCACACCGCAACATGTTACATTGATTATGCCTGGATCTGGATTATGATAGCGCTTGGGCTGTAGGAGCCCCTCCGGAGTTTGTAACACACTCCCAGTGAGCGTAGTGATATTGAGGGATGGATCTTCCCTGGACATGGATCTTGTCCGAAGTGTTTATATTTTGAGATGGATCTTCTCCATGAGGCTGGATTGGCCTGTTTTCCTCGGTACTGAGCGACCGATGTCAGTGATGTGTATATGTATTCTGGGATGGATCTTCCCTGGGCCGTTGAGCCATATACAGTATCGAGTGGTTGTGAGGTATATCATTATCTGGAGATGGATCTTCTCCATAGGGCTGGATCGGCCTTTCTCAGTACTGAGTGACTTCTGTCTGATGTGTATATATGTTATGGTATGGATCTTCCGTGTGCCGTGCGAGCCGTATACAGTACGGAGTGGACAAGTATTTGAGAGTGGGAGAACATTGTGCATTTCATATTGTTGATGCATTGGCATGTAAAATACATTGAGTTATATATGTTAAACTGTTCAGAATTGTACTTGTTTTATCATCTAGAGCGGTCTAGTTAACTGAAAGCATGCCTAAATTTCTGTACATTTATTATGATATAAATTTGGAGGTTTAGTCCGTCACTACCTCTCAACCCACAGTTTGGGCTTGTTACTTATGGAGTTGGTGTACTCATGTTACCCCTTGAACCTTGTGTGCAGATTCAAGTATCTCAGGTCACGAAAGTGCCAGCTGATCTTTGTTGTGGTTCATCTTTGGAGAGAGCGAGGTAGCTGCTTGGCAATCGCAAACCCTCCTTTCTCCTTCCCGATCTTCCTTGTGTATTTTGTTTGTTATTCTCAGACAATGGTTTGTCTTGATGTATTTTGGCACAGTTGTAGTATGGCTCATGACTTAGTGACACCAGCTTTTGGGATTTCTCTCTTTTTACAGTATTTTGAAGTTGATTTTTATCTTTTATTTCGGTCTCTCTGATCGAAAAAGGTCAATGTTTAAATATTTTTATGATATAAAACGAGTTGGTTATGAGTGTACGCTTTCCTAGTTCCACGATAGGCGCCATCACGACCGGGTTGGTTTTTGGGTCGTGACAAGTTGGTATTAGAGTCTAGGTTACATAGGCCTCACGAGTCATGAGCAGGTTTAGTAGAGTCTTGTGGATCGGTACGGAGACGTTTGTACTTATATTTGAGAGGCTGCAGAACCTTTAGGAAATCTCACATTCTTGAATTCTTGTCGTGCAAATCCATTTATTCAGCCAAATGCATAACTCTTTGAACTCATTTCATGTATTCGAATGCGCACGTGAGCGCTCGGTATCAATTGTGCATCGACGAATTGTGATTTCCATGGGTGAGGTGCGAGATGTGATTTTAGCATGTTGATAATGGGCCAGTCTGGAGGGCTTGAGGCCGGGTTTTGTCTGTGGCTTGAGTGTAGTGATTTCGATTGTGTGAGCACATGCATTTGGGACTTATATGTCTGTTTATGTCCTTATTGGTGGGATTGTGGTGACTGGATGACTATGTGGTGAGTGTGATTCGATGGTGAGATGTGTTCATATTTTTTTATTGTGACAAAACGGATTGGATGGAGATGTAGCAAGAACTATTGAGTGTTTGACTTCTGTCTTGAGTTGGCATATGGCCTCGAGTTGTGAGTGTATTGGAGGACCACTCATGTAGTTTACTTGTGGAAGGAAGATGAATCTTCCTGTTGTGTTATGAGTTCCTGGTGATGTCTTTTGGGCTGACCAATGGCGCAACAACGTTCATGTATTTGATTAACAGTGTATTCCAGTCGTATTTGTACTCCTTCGTTATTGCATTCATTGATGGCATCCTGGCGTACTCACGCAGCCAGGAGAAGCATACTCAGCATTTGAGAATGATATTATAGAGATTGAAGGAGGAGGAGCTTTATGTGAAGTTCTCCTAGTATGAATTTGGCTCAGTTCAGTAACATTCTTGGAACACGTGTTGTCCAGTGAGGGCATCAAGGTGTCCAGTGAGGGCATCAAGGCATCAAGGTGGTAAAAAATCTACAGGCAGTTAAATATACCCTTCTTATGTCATGAAAATATTGCAGATTTTAACAACACTATATCTTTGTCTTTCATTCTTTTGTTTTCTACTTTTATTATGATTCTATCATTAACCTAGTTTAGTATTTTATTAGTTCAAATATAGTTTTCTATTGTTTGTCCACGGATCTAGCTGCTTTTATCTCACCTTTGATTGGTGATTATTTTGTAAACCTTCACATCATGATGTTCTTGAGAACAAGTATAGTGTTTGCCGTGAATTAATCAATTACTATACACACTTAAATATACACAAAAATAGAGTGCATGATTATTTCATGAAGACCATTAAAAATTAAGAAGCCAATTATATTAAGAAAAATGTGAGGTCTGCGTACACACTATTTTTCCCATATCCCATTTGTGGGATTATACGGGGTTGTCGTTATTGTTGTTGTTACGATCAGGAAATATGCAGATTAGAGATTCTTCATATTATGATTTTACCAGATCTTCTAATTTATGTCAGAATATTCTTAATATCTTTAGTTTTACAAATTAAAAACTATCTTTTTGTTATTTTAATTTTCGGATATTAGGAAGTGTCACGACCCCAATTTTTCTCTATAGGATGTCGCGACGGCACCTAGTCTCTAAGACTGGGTAAGCCTAACAGTTACTAAATAAATAGAATTCAACCATTGAATGATAAGTACGAGATAAAAATCTTATACACAATTACAATTTCCAAAACGGGCAGTACAAGTCATAAGCTCTGCTAAGTTTGCTAGAAAAATCCCTAAATGCAACTGTTCGAATAGAATTAAACAGTACAATGAAAATATAAGAAGGTGACTCTGAGGTTTGCGAATGCGGCGTCAGGTTTTACGTTGAGTCTCCACAGCTCGACCAGCCAGCTAATAATCAACAACAATCGTGGCACCTGGATTTGCACAAAAAATATGCAGAAGTGTCGTATGAGTACACCACAGGTGTACCCAACAAGTATCAAGACTAATCTCGGTGGAGTAGTAACGAGGGACAGTCAAGACACCTACTAGACTAAACAACCTAAACAAGTGTGGAGTTGAACTAACAGAGAAAAAAATATTAATATATGACTAACCAGGATAAGGAATACCAAACAATACATACAACGTGACACCAATAACAATAATATTTAACAGGAAGCAGTCAGGTAATATTGCCATAAAGTGTCACGACCCTAAATTCTAACTGGTCGTGATGGCGCCTATCGTAGAACTAGGCTAGCCACTATCACATAATTACACAATTCCTTTAATAAAAGTTACCAAAATCATTACTAGCAAGCATAAAATCTTCTAAGTCTTTAACAGAACGTAATATAATCTAACAGTCTAAAAATAATGTCTCAGAACAAGATACTAAATACTAATGAATGAAGAGAAATGGAGAAACTGTGGACGCTGGACAGCTACCTCGAGATCCGAAACGCTGACGATGAACGAACTCAGATGGCTACTGCTCGGAACCAATACCTGGATCTTCACACAGAGGTGCAGGGAGTAATGATGAGTACGTCGACTCAGTAGTAATGAAAATAAATCAAGTTTGAAGATAAGAATCACACAGTACCAAACATCAATTCACAAATAGTAAAAATACTGAGACTTAATAAAGTAAACATCTAGTACCTATGTTTGAAAACCAGTTTCCGTAAAAATCCTTTGAACAAGTATATTCTCAAATGTTTCTCAGTAAACTCCCAAAAACCTCAATATGAAAAATGAAGTGAATCATAATCAAAAGCTCAGAAAAATACCATTATAAACTGCCCCTCGGGCCAAATCATCACTCATAATCAGTCACTCAACACCTCACCATCACTCAGTAACAGTCACTCGGCACCTCACAGTCACTCATACCTCCTAATCACTCGGCACTCGCACTCAGTAGGTATCTGCGCTCACTGGGGGTGTACAGACTCCGGAGGGGCTCCTACAGCCCAAGCGCTATAAATAGCCAAATCATGGCATCAATCACTCTGGCACTCGGCCTCTCTCATATCTTAAAATATCCTAACAATATTGGCCCTCACCCTCACTCAGTCAGACACTCTCAACATGCCACTCAGGCCATAAATAAACGGGGTTCTCGACCCAAAACAACATTTCATTTCAGGAAATAATAATATCACAAATCTGAGTGTCAAACAATTTAACAAGAAAGATTGAGTGTAAAATCATATTTATTACGTGAGGAATATTTGAAAATAGCCCCCAAGGGGTTTAAACAGATCGGCACTAGGCCCCAAACATGGCTTATAGCCCAAATATATCAAAACATAGTAATACTATATATCATATGGTTTAAAAGCAGTTTCGCAACTCAATAGTTGCCTCAGAAGGAACAAATTCCCAATTTCTCAACTCGTGCACGCCCCACACTCGTCATCCCGTGTGTGCGTCACTCCAAAATAATGAAAGGATGTAAAGTCTGGGGTTTCATACCCTCAAGACAGGATTTAAAGACATTACTTACCTCAACTAGCCCGAAAAGCTACTCCGCAACCCGCTTGCCTCTCGAATCAACTTCTGAGTGCTCCAAATCTATCTAGTTCAGATTTTTCACATCAAATTATGCTAGGGGGATGAAACTCAATCGAAAAATATCAACTTTATGCACAAAACCCGAAATTAGCCAAAAACTGACCCTCGGGCCCCCATCTCGGAACTCGACAATCTTTATACCAAAACGATCCTCATCATCTCACGAATTTGTACATATAAAGAACTCTGAAATCGGAGTCCAAATGACCCCTCAGATAATCCCTAAAAGGTCTCTTAAACTCAAGCCCTAGTTTCCCCTTTTTTCCACTGATTTTCCCTAATTAAACACTGTTAATTTGGTCCTTAATCACATATAATCGAGTTAATGAATCCAAAAATGTTACCTCAATGAAGAACAAACGTTTCCCTCTTCAAAAAACCTCAAAAAGATCAGAACCTGCACAACAATGGTGAAAAGAAGACTAAAAATCGTTAAGTCCCCTTTTTATACTTTTCTGCCCAGGCTTTTCGCACTTGCGCCCCTTTTCCTCGCACATGCGGCCCGCACCTGCGCTTTAGGGGACCGCACTTGCGAAATTTCATTAAACGGGCCAATTCTCGCATCTGCGGCCCAGGTGTCGCACCTGCGGCCCGCAGATGTGGCTAAAATTCCGCTTCTGCGGTTCTTCCTCCAAGGGCCTCTGAGCCCGCACCTGCGACCACTCTCACCGCTCCTGAGGCTCACACCTGCTGTCAAACATCTGCAGGTGCGAAAATCACAGTAGCAGAAACACCAGCAGCTGAAAGTTGCATATTTCAAGTCTAACATTTCCCGTTAACCATCTGAAATCAATCTCGAGCCCCTAGGGACCCCAACAAAACATAGCAACACATCATAAATGATCATTAAAACTTAGTTGCACTCTCGGAACACCCAAATTAACATCAAAATACCAAAATCACTTCAAATTCAAATTTATGAACTTCGAAATTCCTAAATTCCACCAACGATACCGAAATCAACCAAAACACATCCGATTGACCTGAAAGTTTGCACACATATCCAAAATACCATTATGAACCTGTTCCAACTTTCGAAATTCCATTCCGACCCCGATAGCCTATTTTCCACTGCCGACCGGAAATCACCAAAACTAACTTTCGCCAATTCAAGCCTAATTCTACACCGGACATCACAAAAACATTTCGAACACACTCCTAAGTCCCAAATCACCTAAAGAAGCTATCCGAGCCATAAAATCCGCATTCCGAGATCGTTTACCAATATGTCAACTCCTAGTTGACTTTTCCAACTATAAAGCTATTTTTAGAGACTAAGTGTCTCAATTCTCACTACAACCATTCTGAACCCGAGCCAACCGACTCTAACACATCATAAAAAATATAACCAACCTATGACAAGGCAAAACAGTAATAATAATGCAGATTCTACGGAATGACCGGTCGGGTCGTTACATAAAGTAAGCTGAACACAGTCAAAGTCCGATGAAATCAATATTAAGGAAAAACTAACAACAACTCAGTAAGAACAACCGTTGTCACACCAGATTTGTTCAAGTATTTTCACGAGGTACCAAACCTCATAATCACATCTCACGGGTCCCAATTCTTGAACCCTAATCACTTGGCATCTTGTGCCCTCATTACAGCTCATATCCGCATGGACGGCTCATATGCCAATAGATTATCCCTCACATAGAAGGCAAGTAGACATGAGTACGTATAATGGTTAATGACGTCAGGATTCACCTATTGAAATCGATATGGGTGATTTAACTACGTGTACGCTTGTGCAAGTGTTCCACCACAATTTCAGTCTATAAATACAAGTAGAGACTATGAAAGGCACATAAGAAATGATCACCACGAAATGTACAGTGTAATAAAAGCAGTATGAAGTTTGAAGCAGCGACCAACACAACAAGATAAGCTACATAGAATTGAGCAAAAAATGCATCATGGAGGAACACAATTAGTAGTATGCTAAGGAAACTAACAATCAAAGACAAGTGCACAGGAAAGGGAAATGACAACAAGATCCCTTCTAGGTAGAACCTCGTAGTCTCAAATCGTAAAATGAATCACAACTTTCCTCACAAAGAAATACACAACAAGGGAATAATAGTCTCAACAAGAATAGTTCAACAACGGAGAAGGTAATGTGTAACAATGACCCAAAATAAGAATATGCCATTAATGTAGGGGATAACAAACTCCAATTACGGCTAAGCAATTACGGAAGAGATAATAATGATTTCAATTAAGGTTAAGCAATTACGAAAAGTATCTCATGACGATAAAAAGGGACAACAACTTCAGTTAAGGCACATAAGAGTTGAATTGCAGTAAGGGTATAACATGAAGCATTTAATTCCAAATAAGACATGTAAAGGTAAATTTATTAAATGGGGGATTTAACATGACAAAATAACTTCATATTTATTGGACATAAGAACCTAAGATCCCTAAACGGTCGAAATTCCACAAAAAAGCTCGAGCACGTACTTGTCACCTCGCGTACACGGCCTTCACACGACACAAATTAGCACCAGACTCAAATCCTAAGGGATAGTTCCCCCACAAAAATTTAGGCAAGATACGTACCTCAAAGAAGCTAGAATGATACTTTAAAATGACCTTATCGAGTGAAACAACCTCCGGACGACTCAAATCTAGCCAAAATAACCTTAAATCATAAATAAAACTCATAAAAAACAATTACGGATATTAAAGCTTCAATTTTTAACAAGAACTAAAAAGTCAACCCCCTGGCTCGCACCTCGGAGGCCGATAAAATTCACAAAACCCGAGCGCTCATTCCAATATGAGTTCAACCATACCCAATATTATCAACTTCTGACATCAATTCGTTGTTCAAATCATCATTTTACACTTTTGAAAGATTTTACAAATTTTTTCGAATTTCCAACTTAATTTTCTAATTTAATGATAAAAACAAAGATAAAACCATGAAATAAAATCAAAACCGAGTAAAAATTACATACCCCAATCAGCCACGTGAAGAACCCCTAAAAAATCACTCAAATCCGAGGTCTCTAGCTTAAAAGATAATAAAAAATGGACAAAACCCACGATTTTGGAAATATATTCTGCTGCCCAGCGATTTACACATTGCAAACGCGGAAAAGCAATTACGATCGCGAAGAAGGAAATGACCACTGCCCAGAAATTGTCCTACACGATCGCGAACGAATGCATGCGATCGCGAAGAAGGAACCAGAATGTGCGATCGCAAAGAGAAAATATGACAACTGCAAAAGTTGAGCTACGCGAACGCGAATATCTAAACGCAAACGCGATGAAGGAGAATGTACATGTTTGCAATCGCGAACCTTATACTGCAAGCGCGAAGAAGGAATATGGGTCACTCACCAAAAAGCCTACATGATCGCGTCTTCGATCATCTTCGAGATCGCAAAGAGAAATAGCAACACCATAAACCATCAACTCAAAAGACTGAAGAAATGAACTCAACCATACTCGCAAGTCATAACACATAATACGAAGCTGCTCGAGATCTTAAGCCGCCGAACTGGACGCAAATTCACAAATAGCCGCCTATTGAACCATTTAAATTAAAAGTAATTGGTGGAGGTATATATATATATATATATATATATATATACATCCACCGATTACTTTTAATTTTAAATGATTGAATAGGCGGCTATTTGGATTAATTCTTCTCAGAAAAATGCTCAGTCATCTCGGACCTTATGGCCCATAGGCCCATAAACAGAATAGACTCGAGCTGGTATCAACTTCGGCCCAAAAACATTTTGTCCCTGTATAATTTGATATTTCGATTGTTGACTAAAAAAAATAGAATTATGATATTTCCCTTTCATTATACGTTATCTTTACCCTATTATACATGTATTTGGTTTTAGGCTTTTAGCCACTAAATGTAAGATCAAAATAAAAAAATAATTTTGGTATGACCTTACAGTTTGTTTGGATGGTTGTTATATATCGTTTCACAATATCTTATATTGTATTATATTGTGATGACCCGGTAGGGCATCTAGAGTTTCAAACCTTAAATCAATATTTCGAAGCCTCAAATATCTCATTTTAGCCTTTCTCGATTTGCGTGCGCATTTCGGGTATTTTTTCGGAAAGCCTTTATGTTAAAATTTGATAAAATATGAGATTTTGCCTTTAAAGTCTATTTGAGTCGACTTCGATCAATGTTTTGAGCAAACAGACATGGATCCGTATTTTGACGGTCCCAATAGGTCCGTATCGTGATTTGGGACTTGGGCGTATGCCCTGAATCGAATTCTGAGGTCCCTAGATCGAGTTTTCGTATTTTGTTGAAAAATTGAAGTTACAAAGACTTAATGACGTAGAAGGTTTGACCAATGTTTGAATTTATTGATACTGGGTTCGTATTTTGATTCCGGAATACGATAAGTTTATTACTATATTTACGACTTGTCTGTCAAATTTGGTGAGAAGTGGAGTTGGTTTGACGTGATTCAGACATCCGGTTGTTAAATTGCAATTCTAAAGTTTTCTTGAAAACTTCATTTGGTTTGGTGTCCGATCCGTAGTTCTAGGTGTATCGCGCGAGCGAGTTTGTTTGAGGTTTTTGGACTTGTGTGCATATATGATTTGGAGCCCCAAGTGCTCGAGTGAGTTTCGGATAGCCTACTAATCATTTGAACATAGAAAAAAAATCTGATTTTTGAGCTTCAACTGTCATCTGGTGTGTTGTGCTTCGCGATCGCGAAGCCTTTCTCGCGATCGCAAAGGGGAATCTGGGACTGGGGAGGTTTTGTCCTACTCGAACACGAGACCTTGGTTCTGAATGCAGAGCAATTGGGGGTTTTCTCTATGCGGATGCAACCAGTTACACGCGAACGCGTAGTGTTAGATAGGCTGAGTAGGGGGAGTTGAGGTAACTCTACCCGAACGCGAGCCTAGTCTCGCGAACGTGGAGGTAAGGCGGGCTAGACCTTCATGAACGTGTGGAGTTACTCGTGAACGCGTAAGCCATTTAGGCCATGCTTTTCGCGAACGCGTCAGGTTTCATGCGAACGCGATGAACACCTGACGCCAGTGATTCAAACAGTTCCAAAACAGGATTTCACCCATTTTTCATAAACCTTACATTTGAGCTCGGCCCAGAGGATATTTCGGAGAGAAAACTCAACACCAATTCATAGGTTTGTACACTTTAACTCATTTTCTTCTATTTCTAACATCACCCATTAATTTCTATTCCTAATCTTTGTTCTTCCATGTTATAAAACTAGGGATTTAGGAAGAATTGTGGCGTTTTGTGAATTAGGGATTTAGATCTCAAATTCACGCAGGATTTCGAAACAAATTGCATAATCGGGCTCGGGGTAGAATGAGTAAATGGATTTTGGTCCGAACCTCGGATTTTGACCAAGCGGGCACGGGGTTGATTTTTGACTATTTGGGGGAAAGTTTGAAAATTCTAAATTTATGCATTTTAATTTATTCCTTTAGCAATATTTGATATTATTGAGTCAATTGTGGTTAGATACGAGTGGTTTGGAGGCGGATTCTAGGGGAAAGGCCCCGGTAGAGCTTTGAGTTGGTCTTTGGAGCGAGGTAAGTGTTGTGGTTAACCTTGACTTGAGGGATTAGGACTTGTTTGCTTATTTGTTACATGTTTAAATGTTTGGTACAACGTATATGTGAGGTGACAAGTACTTATGTGTTGTTGTTGGGTCAAAGCATGCGGTGGAACTTGCTTTTCGCATGCTTAGACTAGTTAATTACTAAATCAATTGTTTTTCCCGCATTTATGAGCTATTTGAGTAATTGAGCATTGTTTTCTGAAGTTGAGGTTGGTATTGTGGAAATATTGTTGATATGAGGCATGTTCTTGCTTATTTTGTCTCCCCTTTGTTTATGCTCACTATTATATGGTAAGGAGAGTGTTAATACACGAAGGGTGATGTCATGTTGTATATATTGATTATGATGAAAGTGAGAGTAAAAGCACGAAGGGTGATGTCGCGCAGTTATTATTGTTTCATAGTGAGGTTGAGAGTAAAAGCACGAAGGGTGATGTCGTCCAGTTATTATTGTTTCACAATGAGCTTGAGAGTAAAAGCACGAAGGGTGATGCCGTGCAGTTTTGTTCATTATGTTTATTCATTTTGCTGGTTAAAGGCTTATTGACCGTTTCTGTTATCATTCCCTGTAGTATTTATCGTATCTTGTACCCCCTTTCACATGTCCCCTCCCAAAATTGCATGTTTGGTTTTTATTTGTTATTGTGTTGTACGTATATTGTTATCTGCAAAAGTGTATTTTACGTGGGTGTCTTGTCATAGCCTCGTCACTTATGGAGTACATTGGGCCAGGTATACACGTACTACACACTACACTTCTTGTGCAAATTTTGGTACTGATCCCAGCTGTCCGTGAGGCGTTTCAGCTCAGATTTGCCTTTGGAGACTCGAAGTAGTTCTGCTGGCGTCCGCAGACCTTAAGTCCCCTTCCATTTCCCCTATTTTACGGTTCTTTTCGTTCAAGACAATTTTATTTATTTCAAACATTGTTTGTAGATACTCTAGAAGCTCGTGAATTGTGACTCCAGATCCGGGTTGTACTTAGATATTAATGATGTTTATGTTATTTCGCACTCAGTATTAATTTCAGTTATACTTGATTGTTTTTATCTATTGTAATTGATTAAATTGGCTTAAAGATCCTCTAACGTTGGCTTGCCTAGCAAGTGAAATGTTAGGCGCCATCACGGTCCCGAAGCTGGGAATTCCCGGTCGTGAAATATATTTTATTGCGCTATATTATTTTATTAATACTATATTTGGATAGATTTTATTGTTGACCATTATTTTATGATGTTACACACTAGCAATATACATAATGAACTTACAGTATTATAAACATAAAGTATGATAGGGGTAGAAATATTATATGAAAAGTTGGGTAAATGATAAAATAAAAATTTTAATAATAAAGAAAAGCAAGATGAGAGAAAAAGATAAGGTAAAAATACGATCACATCAAATCAATCGTTACATAATAATGAATTTGACAATGTAATATAATAAAATTTAAGTAATAAGCAAACTAAATATTATATTTAAAGCAACAATATACCATACAATAGGTAACAATCATCCAAATAAACTGTTAGTTACGCATTTGATCATGCAATATGTTATTTGTTGTATATTGGCTAACGTACCGCTATATGTCTTTATTAACTGTCTATATTAAAAAGTGAAATAAAATTCACTTTACTCCCTTAATATTCAATGGTTGGGAAACAACATCCCCTCACATTTTGAATGGAAAAAGGAACCCCTTATACAATATTTTTTGGTGAGAGCTTCTTGTTTAAAATAAAGATTTTTTTCTCTCTTTATCATTTCAAAGGTGAAGTATAATATTTCTCATCCAAACCAATACTTGAATTTTGTCTTTCTTGCTTGTAAAATTTAAGATATTTTTCTATTATATTGAGGCCATTATTAAAAAATTTGCAATTAAAAAAATCTTGCATACAAAATTTAAGAAATATGTTGAACACATATTCACCGTGGATGCTTTAGCATTTCAATTTGAAGGGAAAAATATACACTGAAATATTTAGTTCTCTAACATATATATTACACCAAAGAATTGATGCTATATTAATTTATTTATGTATTTTCTTTGTCTATTAATATTATTATACTAAAGCAATTATTAAAGTTTACTTATTCTGAAAATATCTTTCTTGAACAAAAATTATAGTTGATGATGTCACATTTGAAAATTTATTATAGAGACGTTTTTGCATTATATCATATCTTAAACTATGAAGGAAGAAGGCTAAAGGGGAATTTCATAAATTATATAGATCCTAATTGTTTGTCATAGTTTGAGCTTTTAGCTATAATGAAGGAACTTGATTGTCACGACCCCAAATCCTAACAGGCTGTGATGGCGCCTATCGTGGAACTAGGCTAGCCAATCATCACACTACTACGCATTTGTTCGATTATAATAATTTAAAATTCAATAACCAAAGGGCAAACATATCATAAAATGAATTTTTTAAGTCTTAGCGTCCCAATATTAGTCTAAAGAACTCTAAACAACACCTCCCAAGACTGGAGTCAACATGGTCACGAGCATCTACGAAAAACAACTAACTCTGTTAATTGTTTTAACTAAGTCTAGGAATGAAATGCTAAAACTAAATAAAGAAGGAAAATGGAGAAGTTGTGGACGTTGGACAGCTACCTCGAAATCCCATAAGCTGCTGCTACGAACGAGGACAGCTATTGCTCTGGACCGTCACCTGAATCTGTGCACAGAGGCACAGGGAGTCTTTATGTGTAACGACCCGAACGGTCATTTTGCGTATTCGGACCCCGTTCCCTTAAATAAGACTTTCTGTAGCGACTTATCGTGATTTGTGACTGGCGGGGACAGGTGGTCCAGGATTTGGAAGTGTTTCGAATAGCATAGGAACACTTGGTTCCTTAAGGGTGGCTTTTAAATCCAAGTTTGACTTCGGTCAACATTTTGAGTAAACGACCTCGAAATCGAGTTTCGACGATTGCAGTAGCTTCGTATGATGATTTCGGACTTGTACGTATGTCCGGAATGGGTTTTGGATGACCCGGGAGCGTTTCGACGCCAGCTAGCGAAATAGAGTTTCCTTAAGTTCAAATTTTGGTTTGGAACGTGATTTTATGTTATCGAGGTCCGAACGGAATTCCGAGATTGGGAATAGTTCTGCTATGTCATTCATGACTTGCCTGCAAAATTTGGTGTCATTCCGAGTAGTATAGGTCGGTTCGGCGCATTGGAACCAAATTCAAGAACTTAGAAATTCTTAAGTTTGATCCTAGGGGTTTTGAGGGGTGATTTTGAGATTTAGCGTTGTTTTGGGTGTTCTAAAGGCTCGATCAAGTCCGTATTATGATTTAGGACTTGTTGGTATAATTGGACAGGGGCTCGGGTGGGCCCAGGTGCCTCCCGGACACCACACGAGGCCAAAAAACCAGCTGAAAATGTAGCTGGTGCACCTGATCTGGTATGACCGCAGGTGCGGTTGCCCAGCCGCAGGTGCGGGACCGCTCCTGCGATCCCAGCCTCGTAGGTGCGGGAATTTCGCAGGTGCAGATTCAATTTCGCAGGAGCGAAACTGCAGGTGCTGTCTCCAGCTCCGCAGGTGCGGGCCCAATCTTTCCCGTCCAACTCCGCAGGTGTGAGCCCCAGCTCGCAGGCACGAGACCGCAGGTGCGGTCCTCGAGCCGCACATGCGGAACCCCTGTAGTCCAGGCAGTGCACTTTCACTTAAACACGGGATTTCCCTCATTCTTTCCATTTTACACCTCCATTGAAGACTTGAGAGCTTGGGAAGAACTCTCCACAACCTAGCTACTAAGAGGTAAGTAAATTCTACTAAAATGTTATAATATTACACCAAAACTTAGGTAGATTAACATCTAAATAGTGGAAATCATAGGGGATAGAGTGAAACCTAGGGTTGATGAACTTTAGGGAATTTCACCACTTTTCTACCATAAAATCATATAAAAATTACATATGAATGACCCTTAGGCCATGGGTGAGTGTTATCTTCGAAAATTTCCGGAATCCGAGCATGTGGGCCCGGGGGTGTATTTTGGAATTTCTTCAAGAATAGTGAATTTACTAAATAAGTAGGAGAATTTCCATACCTTGATCATGCATTGACATATTTATATATCATTTGACTAGTTTCGAGTCCTCGGGTGTAAGATTTGGAGTTTCGAGCGCGTTCTTCACCGGGAAGTTGATTCTACGCGAGGTGAGTCTCCTTTCCAACCTTGTAAGAGGGAATTGTCCCCATAGGTAAATTTAAACGATTGAGTTTGTCCTTATTTGCGGGGGCTACGCACGCGCAAAGTGACGAGAGTCCGTGCGTAGCTACTACTCTGTTGTGTCAGGTAGAATTTAGGACTTCACAAGCATGCCTCTATGTGCCTTACCTGAATCTTTACTTGTGTTCCTGGTTGCTTATTACCCTTGAAATTTACATGAGAATTTCGGAATCTTTGTATAAGTTTAAGTGTTTATATTCCTGAATTTAAGAATAATCCATGATAAATTCCTGAATTTCCTGATAATTTTGTGTATGTCTACGAGCACCCGTGTCGCATGTATAATTCGTGAGCTGCGTAGCCTTATATTTATGTCAACCACGTCGCATGATCGATTCGCGAGCGGGGTAATAGATGCATCTATGGTTCGTGTCGCTCGACCCTCGGCAGTGCACATTTAAATTTCTGCGTCGCTTCGGCCGTACACCTCGGCATATTACGGCCTCGGCATATTATATGCTATGTGCTTGATTGAGAGTCTTATTATTATTATTACCAATTAAATTGTTCTGTGATAAAGAAACTTGTGATTTTTGTTAAATATTGTTACTTGGCCCTTGCAGGGAGATCGTTATCTGTATATATTGATGCTTCATGTCTACTTGCTTTCCATAAATGTTATTACTGTTTAGATTCATTAAATCATATTATTGATGACGACCCTAGTGAGTAACACGGTTACCTCTCGTCACTACTTCTTCGAGTTTAGACGGGATACTCACTGGGTACATATTTGTTTATATGTACTCATGCTACACTTTTGTACTTAATTGTACAGGTTCTGAGGTTGTTGCACCTGGTCACCATTCGGGTGTTCGTCGCTGAGAGTACTACCGGGATTTAACTACACGGTGAGCTGCTCTTCCCGGCGTTCTGCAGTGGCACTGTGGAGCTTCTATTATTTTTGGGATATTTCTGTCTACCCCTTTCAGACAGTTGTATATTCATTTTGTCTATTTGTATATTCTACTAGTCGCCTGTGGACTTCTGACACTAGGTCTTGGCACACGTAGTTGATTCACTAGTATTATACTACTCTATTTTATGCTGGCAAACGATTTTTGAGTTACTTTAAATTACATTGCCCCACTTTCTCCCTTTCATTTAAGGACTGCTTAAATTAAAACTAGATAAGTACTTGAACATCTCATCTGTTTAAGTAATTTTGTTAGTAACTAGTGTTGGCTTGCCTGACTTCGGTGTTGGGAGCCATCACGAACTGAGTAGGAATTTGGTTTGTGAGAACATGGTATCCGAGCTCTAGGTTCACGTAGGTCTCACAAGTCAAAGGCAAACCTAGTAGTCTTGCGGATCGATGCGGAGACGTCTGTATTTATCTTCGGGAGGCTATAGGGTATTAGGAAAATCTCTCTTTATTCTTATTCTATCGTGCAGTCGATGGTCTTACTAAATCTCATTCTTCTACTCTCTCACAGATGGTGAGGACTCGTGCAGCTGATATTCCAGGCCCGGGAGATGCCGCTACCCCCGTAGTCCGAGGCCGTGGCAGAGGCCGGGGGAGGGCACCAGCCCGATGTAGGGGACGGGGGCATCCCAGAGTTACTCCATTATCACCTCTAGAGGATCCTATCCCTGAGGAGCAGGGCGAGGTGCCCCCAGCAGATCCAGCTCCGATGGATTTTATGACTGCACCAGGCTTCCAGGAGGTCATGGGCCGTATGATGCGGTTCATGGATACTATGACTCAGGCTGGTTTATTTCCAGCGGATCCTGCTACATCTCAGGCGGGAGGGAGGAGTTCAGACCCCTACCACCCAGGCCGTAGGTCATGCAGCGGTAGTATATCAGACTCTGTGTACTCTGCCCGCGGGTGGAGCACAACCAGCAGTAGCACCTGAGCTTAGACCAGCCACGGACGGCGATCCGTAGAAGTTACTTGATAGATGGACTCGGTTGCACCCTCCTGTATTCGGAGGTGAGAGGGGCGAGGATGACCAGGATTTTATTGATAGGTGCAGGGACAGACTGCACAACATGAGGATTTTGGAGTCCCACGAAGTTGATTTCACTACTTTTCAGCTAGAGGGCAGGGCCCGCAGATGGTGGCAGTCATTCATCCTGGGTAGGCCAGAAGGTTCCCTTCCTCTCACATGGGAGCAGTTCACTCAGCTATTCTTGGACAGGTATATTCCACCCTCCGAGAGGGAAGAGCTTCGGTATCAGTTCGAGCATCTGGAGCAGGGGAAGATGACAGTGACAGATTACGAGGCCACGTTTTTAGAGTTGTCCTATCATGCCCTCATGATTCTACCTACAGAGGTTGAGAGAGTGCAAAGATTCATAGCTGGGTTGCATTCAGGCATTAGGGCCAACATGGCCCGAGAGGTGGAGATGGGTACTCATTATTAGCTTGTGGTCGAGATGGCTCACCGGATTGAGGGTTACCGATCGAGGGGCAGAGAGTAGGGTCAGCCGGATAAGAGAGTTAGATTTTCTGGAGATTTCCGAGGCTCCCCAGGCAGGGGCAGTGGTTAGTTCAACAGAGGCCAACCTAGCAGGCCTCCATATTCAACTCCTCCACCACCTCCCCGTGGTGCTCCAGGGAGGCCTTATTTCAGTGTCATGCCGGAGAGTTCTTACTGCCCACCAGCCATTTAGGGTTCCTCCGGCGGGTATTCAGGTCATCAGGGTTCTCCCAGTCCCTACTTTAGTGCTATGCCAGAGGTTTCTCACCGTCCCCCAACTATTCAGGGTTCTTCTTCTTCGGGGCAGCAGGACATGCCTCCAGTGAGATGCTATGAGTGTGGGGATTCAGGCCATATGAGGAGGACTTGTCCCAGACTTCAGGGCAAGGCTGTTCATCAGAGTTATCAGCCTACATACTCAGCACCGGTGCTCCGTCCACCCAGAGGTGGAGGACAGGCTGGTAAAGGTCGTCCCAGAGCTGGAGGCCAGTCAGGGGGAGCTTAGTTAGCTCCTATTCGGTTCAGCGGAGGTAAGTCTTCAGGTACTCCAGCCAGACTCTATGTTGTTCCGGCCCGAGCAGATGCAGTGGCCTCAGACGTCGTGATCACAGGTACTATTTCAGTATGTGGTAGGGAGGCATCAGTGCTATTTGATCCGGGATCTACTTATTCATATGTGTCAGCCTTATTTGCTTGTTTTCTGGATGTTCCTTGCGAGTCCTTGGATTCTCCTATATATGTGTCCACTCCTGTGGGCGATTCTGTGGTGGTAGATCGGGTCTATCGGTCTTGTGTGATCACCTTTTGTGGGTTTGAGACTAGAGCGGACCTTCTATTGCTCGACATGGTTGATTTTGAGATCATCTTGGGCATGTACTGGATATCTCCTCATCATGCCATCTTGGATTGCCATTCCAAGACGATTACTTTGGCCATGCCCGAGTTGCCTAGGCTGGAATGGAGAGGTTCCTCAGTTAGTGAAGCCAGTAGAGTTATTTCCTTCCCGAAGGCTCGACATATGGTCGAGAAGGGTTGTTTGGCGTATCTTGGTTATGTGCGGGTCACCACCGCCGAGTTTCCAACAATTGATTCAGTGCCAGTTGTTCGATAGTTTGCAGATGTCTTTCTTTCAGACCTTCCGGGCATGCCTCTGGATCGAGATATCGATTTTTGTATTGATGTAGCTCCAGGCACTCAGCCTATTTCTATTCCCCCGTACCGTATGGCTCCAAAGGAGTTGAAGGAGTTGAAGAAGCAACTTGAGGAGTTGTTGGCTAAGGGTTTTATCAGGCCGAGTGTATCGTCGTGGGGTGCTCCAGTTCTATTTGTAAAGAAGAAAGATGGGTCTATGCAGATGTACATTGATTACTGCCAGTTGAACAAGGTAACGATTAAGAACAAGTATCCATTGCCGCGCATCGATGATTTGTTTGACCAGTTACATGGTGCCAAGGTATTTTCTAAAATTGACCTGAGATTGGGGTATCATCAGCTAAAGATCCGGGCTTCGGATGTTCCGAAGACTGCTTTTCGTACGAGATATGGCCATTATGAGTTCCTAGTGATGTCCTTCGGCTTGACTAATGCCCTGACATCATTTATGGACTTGATGAACAGGGTGTTCAGGCCGTATATTGATTCCTTTTTCATCGTCTGACATTTTGATTTACTCACGTAGCCTGGAAGAGCACGAGCAACATTTGAGAGTTGTGCTCCAGACCTTGCGAAGACAGAAGCTATATGCTAAGTTCTCCAAGTGTGAGTTTTGGTTAGATTTCGTGGCATTCTTAGGGCATGTGGTATCTGGAGAGGGTATCAAGGTTGATCCTAAGAAGATTGAGGCAGTTCAGAGTTGGCCACTTCCTACTTCAGCGACAGAGATCAGGAGTTTCTTCGGTCTAGCAGGCTACTACCGGCGATTTGTGGAGGGCTTTTCATCCATTGCAGCCCCATTGACTAGATTGACTCAGAGGAATGATCCATTTCGGTGGTCTGATGAGTGTGAGGCGAGCTTTCAGAAGCTCAAGACTGCATTGACTTCGGCACCAGTTCTAGTATTGCCTTCCGGTTCGGGGATGTATACGGTGTATTGCGACGCTTCACGCGTTGGCTTGGGGTGTGTATTAATGCAGGAAGGGAGAGTTATTGCTTATGCTTCGCGCCAGTTGAAGGTTCATGAGAAGAATTACCCTGTGCACGATTTGGAGTTGGCGGCGATTGTTCATGCTCTTAATATTTGGAGGCATTACTTATATGGGGTGTCTTGTGAGGTGCATACGGACCACTGCAGCTTGCAACACTTGTTCAAACAGAGGGATCTTAATTTGAGGCAGTGCAGGTGGCTTGAGTTACTAAAGGATTACGACATCACCATTCTCTATCATCCGGGCAAGGCGAATGTAGTAGCAGATACTCTGAGTTGGAAGGCGGAGAGTATGGGTAGCTTGGTCTATATTGCAGCAGAGGAGAGACCACTAGCCCTGGACATTCAGTCCTTGGCCAATCGCTTGGTGATATTAGATCTTTCGGAGCCTCGTCGAGTTCTAGCTTATGTGGGTGCTCAGTCTTCATTATTGGGGGAGATTAAGGCTCGACAGTATGATGATTCGTGTTTAGCAGAACTACGGGAGACAATGGTTCGGGGTGGTTCCAAAGAGGTTACTATTGGCGAGGATGGTGTTCTGAGATTTCAGGGTCAATTGTGTGTTCCTAATGTTGATGGCTTGAGGCAGAGGATTCTAGAGGAGGCACACAGTTCTCGGTATTCTCTCCATCCTGGTGCTACGAAGATGTATCGTGATCTGAAGCAGCATTTCTGGTGGAGACGGATGAAGAGGGACATTGTGGAGTATGTGGCTAGGTGTCTTAATTGCCAACATGTTAAATATGAGGACCAGAGGCCAGGGGGCCTACTTTAGCAGATTCCCATTCCTGAGTGGAAGTGGGCGCGCATTACTATGGACTTCGTGGTTGGGTTGCCTCGGACGTTGCGGAAGGTTGACGCGGTTTGGGTTATTGTGAATAGGTTGACCAAATCGGTGCATTTCATTCTTGTAGCTACTACTTATACTTCTGAGAGGCTAGCCCAGATATACATTCGAGAGATTATCTGGTCGCACGGTGTACCGGTGTCCATTATATCAGATCGAGGTCCTCAGTTCACCTCGCACTTCTGGAGAGCATTGCACAGAGAGATGGGCACTCAGATTGATCTCAACACAGCATTTCATCCACATATTGATGGTCAGTCGGAGCGTACAGTTCAGATATTGGAGGACATGCTCAGAGCATGTGTGCTTGACTTTGGAGGCTAGTGGGACCAGTTCTTGCCCTTGGCCGAGTTTGCTTACAAAAATAGTTATAAGTCCAGCATCGAGATGGCTCCATTTGAGGCTTTATATGGTCGGCGATGTCGTTTTCCTATCGGGTGGTTTGAGCCTGGTGAGGCTAAGTTATATGGTGTAGACCTGGTGAGAGATGCTTTAGAGAAGGTGAGTTAATTCGGGAGAGGCTCCGCACAGCACAGTCCAGACAGAAGAGTTACGCGGATCAGAGGGCACGTGATGTATCGTTTATGGAAGGAGATAAGGTTTTGCTGAAGGTCGTCGATGAAGGGTATTATGAGATTGGGGAAGAAGGGCAAGTTGAGCCCGAGGTTCATAGGTCCTTTAGAGGTATTGAGGCGAGTTGGTGAGGTTGCTTATGAGCTTGACTTACCTCCCAGCTTATCGGGAGTCCATCCGGTATTCCACGTATCCATGCTCCGGAGATACCACGCCGATTTCTCCCACGATGTTGATTTCAGCACTATTCAGTTGGATGAGAGGTTGGGCTACGAGGAGGAGCCAGTTGCTATTGTTGATAGACAGGACCTCCAGTTGAGATCTAAGAAAATTTCTGCTGTAAAGGTCCAGTGGCGGGGCCAACCGGTCGAGGACGCGACTTGGGAGTCCGAGGAGGACATGCGGAGCAGATATCCACACTTATTCAGCACTTCAGGTATGATTTCTAGACCCGTTTGAGGACCAACGTTTATTTAAGAGGTGGAGAATGTAACGACCCGACCGGTCGTTTTGCGTATTCGGAACCCGTTCCCTTAAATAAGACTTTCTGTAGCGACTTATCGTGATTTGTGACTGGCGGGGACGGGTGGTCCGGGATTTGGAAGTGTTTCGAATAGCATAGGAACACTTGGTTCCTTAAGGGTGGCTTTTAAAGCCAAGTTTGACTTCGGTCAACATTTTGAGTTAACGACCTCGGAATCGAGTTTTGCCGATTCCAGTAGCTTCGTATGATGATTTCGGACTTGTACGTATGTCGGAAATGGGTTTTGGATGACCCGGGAGCGTTTCGACGCCAGATAGCGAAATAGAGTTTCCTTAAGTTTGAAATTTGGTTTGGAACGTGATTTTATGTTATCGAGGTCCGAACGGAATTCCGAGATTGGGAATCGTTCTGCNAGGGGTTTTGAGGTGTGATTTTGAGATTTAGCGTTGTTTCGGGTGTTCTGAAGGCTCGAGCGAGTCTGTATTATGATTTAGGACTTGTTGGTATAATTGGACGGGGGCTCGGGTGGGCCCAGGTGCCTCCCGGACACCACACGAGGCCTAAAAACCAGCTGAAAATGCAGCTAGTGCACCTGATGTGGTGTGACCGCATGTGCGGTTGCCCAGCCGCACGTGCGGGACCGCTCCTACGGTCCCAGCCTCGAAGGTGCGGATTCAATTCCGTAGGAGCGAAACCGCAGGTGCGGTCTCCAGCTCCACAGGTGCGGGCCCAGTCTTTCCCGTCCAACTCCGCAGGTGCGAGCCCCAGCTCGCAGGCGCGAGACCGCAGGTGCGGTCCTCGAGCCGCAGGTGCGGAACCCCTGTAGGCCAGGCAGTGCACTTTCACTTAAACACGGGATTTCCTTCGTTCTTTCCATTTTACACCTCCATTGAAGATTTGAGAGCTTGGGAAGAACTCTCCACAACCTAGCTACTACGAGGTAAGTAAATTCTACTAAAATGTTAGATTATTACACCAAAAATTAGGTAGATTAACATCTAAATAGTGAAAATCATAAGGGATAGAGTGAAAACCTAGGGTTGATGAACTTTAGGGAATTTCATCACTTTTCTACCATGAAATCATATAAAAATTACATATTAATGACCCTTAGGCCATGAGTGAGTGTTATCTTCAAAAATTTCCGGAATCCGAGCATGTGGGCCCAGGGGTGTATTTTGGGATTTCTTCAAGAATAGTGAATTTACTAAATAAGTAGGAGAATTTCCATACCTTGAGCATGCATTGACATATTTATATATCATTTGACTAGTTTCGAGTCCTCGAGTATAAGATTTGGAGCTTCGAGCGCGTTCTTGATCGGGAAATTGATTCTACGCGAGGTGAGTCTCTTTTCCAACCTTGTAAGAGGGAATTTTCCCCATAGGTAAATGTAAATGATTGAGTTTGTCCTTATTTGCGGGGGCTACGCACGCGCAAGTGATGAGAGTCCGTGCGTAGCTACTACTCTGTTGTGTCGGGTAGAATTTAGGACTTCACAAGCATGCCTCTGTGTCCCTTACCTGTATCTTTACTTGTGTTCCTGGTTGCTTATTACCCTTGAAATTTACATGAGAATTTCGGAAGCTTTGTGTAAGTTTAAGTGTTTATATTCCTGAATTTAAGAATAATCCATGATAAATTCCTGAATTTCCTGATAATTTTGTGTATGTCTACGAGCACCCGTGTCGCATGTATAATTCGTGAGCGGGGTAGCCTTATATTTATGTCAACCGCGTCGCATGATCGATTCGCGAGCGGGGTAATAGATGCATCTATGGTTCGTGTTGCTCGACCCTTGACAGTGCACATTTAAATTTCTGCGTCGCTTCGACGGTACGCCTCGGCATATTATATGCTATGTGCTTGATGGACAGTCTTATTATTATTCTTACCAATTAAATTGTTTTGTGAGAAAGAAACTTGTGATTTTTTTTAAATATTGTTACTTGGCCCTTGCAGGGAGATCGTTATCTGTATATATTGATGCTTCATGTCTACTTGTTTTCCATAAATGTTATTACTGTTTAGATTCATTAAATCATATTATTGAGGACGACCCTAGTGAGTAACCCGTCTACCTCTCGTCACTACTTCTTCGAGTTCAGACGGGATACTCACTGGGTACATATTTATTTATATGTACTCATGCTACACTTCTGTACTTAATTGTACAGGTTCTGAGGTTGTTGCACCTGGTCACCATTCGGGTGTTCGTCGCTGAGAGTACTATCGGGATTTAACTACACGGTGAGCTGCTCTTCCCGGCGTTCTGCAGCGGCACTGTGGAGCTTCTATTATTTTTGGGATATTTCTGTCTACCCCTTTCAGACAGTTGTACATTCATTTTGTCTATTTGTATATTCCATTAGTCGCTTGTGGACTTGTGACACTAGGTCTTGGCACACGTAGTTGATTCACTAGTATTATACTACTTTATCTTATGCTGGCAAACGATTTTTGAGTTACTTTAAATTACATTGCCCCACTTCCTCCCTTTCATTTAAGGACTGCTTAAATTAAAACTGGATAAGTACTTGAACATCTCATCTGCTTAAGTAATTTCGTTAGTAACTAGTGTTGGCTTGCCTGACTTCGGTGTTGGGCGCCATCACGACCTGAGTAGGAATTTGGGTCGTGAGATTATGAGTACGCCAACATTAGTAATGAAGATAAATCACAGCCTGAGAATTATAAAACACACAGTACAAATACACAAATTCATAAAACAGTAGTACACCAAGTCACCAAGTAGTATTCATCACGTACATAAGTTCAAAAACCAATTTCCAGAAACCCTTTGAAAACAAGTATAATATCAGTATGTCTCAGTAAAATTTTCAGTAAAATCAGTTTGAAAATCAAGGTAAATCATAGTTTTAGAACTTAGTAAAAATTATCATAAATATGCCCCTCGGGCCATAATCATTTCTCGTAACAAAATTCTTTCAGTATTAGTCCATCAGGCAACCTCACCATCACTCTGCCCATCAGGCAACCTCACAGTCACTCTGCCCATCAGACAACCTCACAGTCACTCTGCCCATCAGGCAACTTCAAAATCACTCAGCATAAGCCCCGCGGGCATCACTCATTAGGTACTTGTGCTCACTGGGTGTGTACAGACTTCGGAGGGGCTCCTACAGCCCAAGCGCTATAAACAAGCCACATCATGGCATAAATCAATCACAATATTGGCCAGCAGCCACACTCATATCATAACATCCTCACAATATAGGCCAGCAGCCTCACTCAGTCAGACACTCTCAACTTGCCCTTCAGGCCATAAATATATCGGGTTCTCGACCCAAAAACAGTGTTTCATTTTCAAGAAATAGTATCAAAATACTCTGAGTGTCAAAACAATTTCACAGAAAAGACTGAGTGAAAGATCATAACATAGCAGTGAGGAAAATAGTAAAAATATCCCCCAGGGGGTAAACAAGTCGGCACTAGGCCCCAAACATGGCTTACAGCCCAAAACATATCATAATATATAAATACTATTTAAGCGAAGGCTTAAAAATCGGTTATTTTTAAAAGACTAAGTGACTAAACTCTCACTACAACCATTCCGATTTCAAGCCTACCAACTCTAACACGTCAATAACAGTATACTCAACCTATAACAAGTCAATAACAGTAATTATAATGCAGATACGTAACGACAGACCGAATCGTGAGTGAAAAAAAAGAATAAACCTATAACAAGCCAATAACACGTCAATTATAGTGCAGATTATCCTAAAAATTATCTATGGAAAAGAGAAAAACATTTTATAAAAAAAAATTATTTAACCGAAAAGCTATTGCACAAAGGAGTTCTCTTTCCCATTCAAAACGTGAGTGAGTATTATTTCCCAACTTTAAGACGGTAGAGTGGATTTGACTCTAAAAAGTGCAATTAGGTCTTTGCTCTATAGGAGTCTAGGCTGTCGGCATTACAGAAAATAGATAAAAGCCAGTTGATTTTTTTCCAATAATCAATTCATTCATTTTCACACTGCTGTAGCTCATTTTGGATTGATAAGATCCATTGGGAAGATAGAACTGTGCAGCCAACTCAATCATGTTTGGCGGAGGCAATAAACTTAAAAGGGAATTTTTCACTATAAAAGGTAATCCAATGCACAAGATATCTCGTATCATGCAGGTTCAGAAAATGGTCGTAGTCAAAGGGTGTGATATAAATAACTTAACCTAATGTAAACATTAGTAATTATTTTCACGACTCGAACCATAACATATAGATCACGTGAAAATAACTTTACCGTTATTCTAAGGCGCCCCTTCGAAAATTTGCACTGCCCTTCCTTTCTTTCTAAAATTAAAAAGGAATTCCCAATTTGTCATACATTATTTTTGTCCGTAAGAGTTAGAGGTATCTAGTAGGCGAATTTAACTAAATTTGGATGAGTCAAAATATTGAGTCATTATATGATCTCAATCCAAATTTGAGTCTAAGTTTTTTTCTTCTTCTTAACTTTGGCCAATTTATGTTGAGTTAATCTGGTTAAATAATATGTAATAATCTAAGCCGTCCGTTCATAACCCAACTCCTATAACTCAAAGTTATTTTGTTGTTTATTTGCTTAAACAGTTTGTACGGGTAAAATCGGGATAATGTCTACTCCAATTTTCCGATGAGACAACAGAGGAAGGGCACGGATGCACGAGATTGTAATTGAAGTTAGAGACCCTTCGCATCGAGATTCAGGAGAGTGGGCGATGTGCTCGTCATCGGGTATGATAAAGCGACGCGTTCGCCAAGAATAAGTTCTAAGACCTCGTGAAACGCGGTAAATGGTTACACACGACGGATAGAGGGCCGTGATATTCGTACCCAACCAGATATCACGGCACGGATCTCGCTCAATGTCGATTATTGATTTGTAATTACTGGGAAATGAAGATTTTCACCCTTTTTAGACTTATATCAAGGATGAAACTCTCCTACTATATAAAGGAGAATTTTTCTCTTGTAAGACACACTGTAACACACAAATCAAGCAATACAAGTTTATTTTACGCCTTTTAGCTACTGTTAAAGTGTTTGTTCACTTATTTTGTTATTTATTCACGACTGGACTTGAATCGAATGTCCAATCGAGGACGAGGTCATTGTTCAATCTAAGTTCAGGCTCGAACGTAGCATCATAATCGGTTTGATCTCCTATTTCGTCTTTAATTCATTTATCTAATATTCTTGATTATTTTGTTGAATCAAACCACGTATCCTTAAAATCACGTACAAATTTAATTGTTATCCAATTCGGGGTAAACTGTTTGGCACCCACCGCAGGGCTAAAGATAATATTGGTGATTAGATATGAATCTCCATAACACACCCTATATTACGCTTGTTCTTTGAAAGTCTTACGTGACATCCCAAAATCAACTATAGGCTGTGATGGTGCCCAACGTAGCCGTTAGGCTAGCCAACACTATTTATTATTATTATTATTTTTTTCTTAAATCATAAATCTTGTTTAAATAGAGAGGCCGGTGCATTAAAACTAGTCGTAGTTACTTACGCTTTAATAAAAAATATAAGGTAAAAGTGTGCCCATGTAAAACAATCCATAAACAATTTTCTAGAGCAACTCCCAAAATTCAGTGTCACAAGTGCATGAGCATCTACTAGGATTATAATAAAATACAACATCTGTCTGGAGTACAAGTTAGACAAAAGAATATAAATTTTTTTGATGGAGACTCTGTATGCTGCAGATCGTGACATGGAATGCATAACGTCGTAAATTCCCCGCAACAGTCGCGCCTTGCACCCACAAAAACACCAAACAAATACAATAAGTGTAACAAGTGTAGCATGAGTACGCAAATCAACACGTACTCAGTAAGTATCTAACCTAACCCCAGAGAAGTAGTGACGAGGGGTCGACATCGACACTTACTAGTGGTCTAATAAATCAAATACAGTAGGAAGTAAACAAATATACGGCAGGCTAATAAACAGTATAAACAAATATAGGTACGGGTACAATCCCCATATGAACAGAAAACTCAAGCTCTCAATTATCAGTTACCTCCTCCTCAACCGGAGTATATATGAAATGGACCTTACCAGATAGGTCGTCACAACTCAAATCAGGAAAACACAAGGATGCGTTGGATTCTTGCCGAATATTATGCACGACGCTGCTGATGCGAACGACCCGATCCCATAAGAATATGATATTGCTGAGACGAATGGCCTGATACCATAATAATGTGTACATCGCAGAGATTCGAACGACACGAACCATAGATGCATCTATTATACTGCTGAGGCGAACAACTCGCTCCCCTAAGAGTGTGGGACATAATCCTGTTGAGGCGAACGACCTGAACCCATTAGAATAAAGAGTTTTAACGGGTCCTTGACCCCACTCACGAATAAACGAATGAGTTATGAACTTTAAGGAAAACTTTGCGATGCAAACGCACAACGCGAGAGGAATTCACAAGGGAAGCACAAATTATTTTGTGGGTTATCAAGTAGCTCGTCACATCTCTACAATAGCGAGTCTATCACCCTATGCAAGTCTAATCTCAAGTCATGACGCGAAATAAAGGAGTTAAGCGAGCAAAGATACTCAACTAGGAATGAAACTCTCACACTATATAAAGGGGAAGTTTTTCTTTTGTAAGACATATTGTAAAAGGCAAATCAAAGCAATACATGTTTATTTCTGCCTTTTAGCTACTGTTAAAGTTCTTATTCACTTATTCTGTTCTTCATTCACGACCAGGCTCGAACCGAGGGTCCAATCGAGAAGGAGATCATTGTTCACTCTAAGTTCAGGCTCGGCCATAGCATCATAATTAGTTTGATCGCTTATTTCATTTTAAATTCATTATCTAATATTCTTAATTATTTATTTTGAATCAAACCACGCATCCTTAAAATCGCATACAAATTTAATTGTTATCCAATTTTGGGGTAAACACAGTGATCTAATAAGAATAATTTTTTTACTTCATAAAGAGAGACAATGTTTGAAGTATATAGAAAGAGAAATGTTATATTACTTGTTACTTGGTAGGAACATCAATAAATGACAATAAATTGCAGCGAAATACATAGTTATATACAATACTCATGAAATATTTGCTCGAAGCATCAACAACAACAATAATAGTAAGTGTTTACCGGGAAAATGGTAATTACAATTATATTTGATTAAGTGATTCTAAAATATGCGATTTATCTTCGTACCAGTTATTAAGCAGTTGATATAAAGTGTATTAGGATATAATGGAGCGAAAACAGCTAGAAAGCTAAAGAAAAGCAAACCGGAGCGCCTTAAGTCAAAGACTCGATACTAGCCTCGAGGGTCTTGGGGACCGAGGTTCGGAGCCGATGTCGAATGGTCGATGAAGCTATAAAAGATTTATAGGCCTCGTGGCATGCTATTTATGATCAATAATGAGTTATTTATGAAGAACAGTAAATAAAAAGCAATAAATGTGAGTAAATGAGCTAGTAGAGAGAAATAGAGAATGTTAAGGTAAAGTAGAGAATGTTCTTGTGCCTTGTATTAATGTGTTTCTACAGAATGACAGGGGTACCCTTTATATAGGAAGGAGAATCCCAATATAGTACATTGAGATTTATTACAAAGATCTTGACAGATTCGACTAGTTAATGTCTAAGTACGGATTCGTACTTTATTACAGAGCCGCCTACATAAATCTTCATGTCGTTTCCTCATGCCATCCCCGAGCTTGCACTACCTCGAGGCCTACCGCGAGGGAGGCTCGAGGTCGGACCTCGGGTCATACTTGGGATCTTATGCAAATAAGCCACCGAATGTAAAAAAGAACGTAAAATTGGCCTTCTCAATTTTAGCGGTACACAGATAGTCCCCGCATTTCTTGGAATGTAGAGACAAGAAGCGTTTTGAATTCATTATTCTTTAGCGCTTATGTCATTGTGCCACCCGCGCTGCATGAAAAGACTACCGAGATGGTGAGGAGCCCACGGGACCGTGTTCACACGGTTGTCAAGTAAATCTTGCATTGATGACAACAATTAATCACCTTTCGACTCTCCGCGTAGCGGCCCTTTATAAATATGCTTCTCCCCACTTCTTCTCTCCTATTGTGCCTTCAAACCCTTAAGATATTCTTTCCTACCATTTTTCTAGCATTTCGTTCTCGACCAAATCTTTCCTTCTTCTTTTCTTTCTCACAAGTCTTAGGCAAAAAGGGAATAGAGAAGACTTGCCCCAATGTGTCTCAGACTGACAAACCTTCCTCTCCTCCTCAATCATCACAGGAGAAAGCAACAGAGCCCCCTCGTCTCGAGGACTACATCCCCGGGGCATGCATGATATCCTCTGATTTCAAGGTTGAAAACCCGTCTTCGAGGCTGAGGCAATGCGAGCCCATGTCCCAGTATATTAGTTTGATCTCAGATACCGGGAAGGTAAAAGTAGATTGTCGGTGGGGAAGCTCGATGTTGGTGAAGATCCCTTCCCGGGAGGAAGATATTACTACGCATGAGGCCGACTTCCTCAGTGTATATACTTACCCATTCACCCTTGGTCCGGTGGGACAATCGTCGCCCCCAGTAGACCATATTATCCTGGATTTCTGCGATCGGTATCAAGTGACCCTCGGTCAGATACATCCGTCATTCTAGCGCATTGTATAAATGATCAGGTATTTCACTAACATGGTTGAGGGAATGCCTTTCACCCTTGATCACCTGATCAGAATGTATAGCCCCCGACTTTATCGAGGTGGCCTGATCAAACTTGAACGTCGAGCTTCGAAGGCCTTTTTTGCTTGTACCGATGAAATTAGGGACATGGGATGGATGAGTCGCTTTGTCCGAATCAGGATCGTGGATCTGATCCCGGCGGAAAGGATGTCGTTCCCTGAGAGGTGGAACATGAAACGTAAGTGCGCATATGTTACGCCCCGCAATATTACGTCGACATTACGTCCCGTAGTACTACATTACGATGATGTTATACTTCGCAGTATTAAGTTACGACGATGTTGTACCTTGTAGTATTGTATGTTGAATTGGTCGTAAGGCAAATGACATCGGTCCAAGGAAAAGATTATTTGGAGATTATAAGGATTATGTTATTTCAAACAAGTGATGAGTAAATTCGTGAAGGTGAGAAGGGAAGCAAGTCAAAGAAAATGAATTTTCCTCTAAGTTTGGCATGTTGGGATAAAATTCAGGCCGAATGTTAATACCCGATATTTATGGAATAATATCATACAAGGTACCACATGGCCATGATAGTAAGGTGTATAAAGTATATTGAAAGTGAATAGTATTTTAAATAATTTAAGATAATTCTTAATTATGTGAATGATTGATTAATGGTGGTGATAATTATAATTAATTGGATAAGGACCATGTTGCGGCTGCCACTTGGAATTAAGATAAGCCAAAGTGTCACTCATATGAATGATGAGTCATAAGATACATTAAATCTTTCTTACACGTGAAATGCTCTTTGGATTAATATTTTGAGTTGGCTTCTTTAGTAGTAATATACATTGGAGATTTTGACCAGCAAAGTAACATGTCAAAAGAAAAGAATTCATGTGAATTCTTGAATATGGGTTTCTTTACAAGGATTGAATGGAAACGTGAATTTGTTACAACAAAATTCATGATTCTTTTGACCTTTTACAAAGTGAGGTAAAGTAAAACTAGTTTGCTCCAGCAAGTTCATGCAAGAACATGAATATACATGTAACGTGAATTTTCCAGTGAAAGGCAAAATCCAACGAGATTTCGTAGTACATTAGCAACGTGAGATTTTGCGATTCTAAGGGAGTACGGTGCAACCTTTTCCAAGAATATCATACGGATTTTTCCTTACTCCAGGTATGTTAAGGCTATCCCTTCTTTCTTTTGGCATGATCCGTACGATACAAATGAAACGAGCAAATGCACAACTTCCATAAATTACTCTATTCATAGAAATACTAGGGGTGTCTATATTCTTGATTCCCCATGTGAATTATTATCATCTTGTGTTCATGGGTCCCAGAAAAATACGTATTTGATAATGTTTATCTGAAAGGCATGTTAATTTTTATGGCATTCTGAAAAAATCTTATTAACGTATTTCTTATACATTTAATGCATTTATACATGTACATTGACCCATGACTCAGACGGCGTTATATAGGCGTATATATTTATGTATATATATGTATATGGAATATGGAAAATGTTATGGCGTTATATACGCACCACCACCTGATCAGCTGATATACGTTGATGAGTTTGCCCACAGTGGCCGAGATGATATGATGGGATGCCCTCAGAGACTTGATGATGTTATGAAACATGTACCTATGCACGACATGATATTCATATGCATATGCATGACACTATAATTATTTCATGATTGACAAAGTTATCCATACTTACAGGTTGAGTCATTTACTCTATATTTCTTACATGTTTGTTATGTACTTATTTATATACCTTACATACTCGGTACATTATTCGTACTAACGTCCCTTTTTCCTGGGGACATTGCGTTTCATGCCCGCAGGTCCTGATAGACAGGCCGAGAGTCCTCCAAGTAGGATATCAGTTCAGCGGAAGGTGTTGGTGCGCTCCATTTGCTCCGGAGTTGCTTATGTGGTCAGTAAGATTAGGACATGTACTGATTAGTATGACGGGCCCCTGTCCTGACCTGTATGACGTTTATGTACTCTTAGAGGCTTGTAGACATATGTCGTGTACGGGAAAGATTGTACGGCCTTGTCGACCTATGTTTGGAGTTTATAAATGATCATGTTGGCCTATTAGGCCGTATGTCACGTGTATATGATGATGTAATAAGAAAGATACATTACATTGGTACTCGGTTGAGTAAGGTACCGCATGTTCGTCACGGCCCATTCGTTTGGGTCGTGACAGCATACTAACCAAATGCCTTTTCTTTTGTTGTTATCTGACCACCTCACGAAATGTCTTCTATCACTATCGCAGCCATTGCCGAGTATCCTGGATCGGTCAAGAGCCTCTCGGATTGGATCCACCAGCTAGACTTGGTATGTCCATATGCCGGGCGCGTGTGGCGTGATCTGTCAGCGGGCCGATAGGAGGCGAAGAATCACAGTAAGCTCTTCCTCTTAGGGTAAATATATTTTCCGGAAAGGCATCAGTGATCATATCCCTTACCCGGCGGTTACTCTTTTTTGTATTTGTGTAGTCCTGGGGGAGGCCTTTGTGATTAGAGAGACGCCACTCGAGGAGGAAGATACCGTGAATTTTGTTAAAGAGAAGAAAATAATAAAGGGATCGCCGTATGAATCTTCGAAATCGAAGAAGTCTAGCGTCAAGGGATCCCTAGTTGACTTGGTGGCATCGGCTCCTAAGGTATGTGAGGGTCCCCGGACTGGTGGCGGAGAAAGAACTGATCTTGAGATGGCGCTCGAGGGAAAATAAAACCTAGCTACCGTGTATTTTGCTGAGCCGACGGCCGTTGAGATGGAAATGGACGGGCCGGATTTTGACACGGCTGCCGACCGACCTGAAAGCGAGGAGCTTGTTGGGGATGAGCCGGACAACGCTCTCGGGTCGGACATCGGTAGGGACTTTCCCCAAGCTGATGTGCACTTGGCCGTGGAGGCGTCTAATCCTGAGGATCCTCGAGGGGAAGCCTTGATCATGTCGTCCCAGGTCATTGATGTGAGCGACTCCTCCCCAGATTTGGCCTTTTCCTTGGACCGATCGCAATGTGCCCGAAAAGAGTTTCCTGACAAGGGAAAGTCCATCGAGGATCTAGTCGTGTCAGAAGGACCGTGCGTTATGGTCTAGGGGGGGTCCGAACCCAGAGCTCCATCTGTTTATGCGCCCAAGTAACCCTCTGCGAGTTTTCGTCAAATGTGTTTTTATCCTCATTGTCCTTATTTTATTTCGCTCGTGCTTTCAGTCCAAAGTGTTTTATGACCATACCTTTTCCAAGTTCCAGGCCGACTTGGCTTTCTATGAGGGTGAGTGTAGGAAATTTGCCTCGGAGGTCAAAGAGCTCAGAGGCCGTTTTAGTGAAAGAGAAGAACAGCTCCGCGGTCTTCGGGCTCGTTTGGAGGTGACATCCAAGGAGAGAGCCTGTCTGGTCGAGTAGGTATCGTAACTTTTTTATCTCGTGTGTTTACCTTACTGTGGCATCGTGATCCGCATTGGATCTTCTTTTGCAGTTTGAAAAGAAAAGTGCCTTGATGAAGGAGGAAATCTGAACCCAGGGCGCCGAGATCCTTGAATTGAAACGGCACGTGAGTGGGATGACTGCCGAAAAGAGCACCCTTCAGGGGAAGGTGACCTTGGTCGAGTATCATCTTCATGATGCGAGGGAGGAGTGTGATAGATACAAAGACCGCCTTGCCGAATTGACCATTGCGTTATCCACAGCAAGAGCTGAAGCCGAGGCGCTTGTTTCCTCGTATAGGGAGGACGCTATTGCAGCGAACATGCTAATAAGGTGTCCGAAAGGGCGAACTTGCGACTGGTGTTGCGGCCAAACTTGCTCTCAGATTCTGCCGCGTTCAGTTCCGCGATCGCGGTTTCGATCGCGTTTATAACCCTATTACGTTCGGAATTGGAAAAAACGTGAAACATGAAAGTTGTAGCCCTTTGAATTATATTTCCAACCATATATTATATAGCCCAAATTTATTTCGGAGCAGAAAGGTATGTCCATTTTACTAGACAGTGCGCAATATGCCTCATCGAGTCTTCGTTTGTTCTCAACTATCAAATTTGACCCCCGAACACGATCCCGGCTTAATTCCTTGAGCTTTTACTCAGATTTCAAAGCTTCAAATCACTTAAATTCATTCCATAATATCTATATAGCTCGAAATCATACCTACAAGGCATAAAACGCACAATTAGTGCAAAACACTAGCGATTAAAGCTCAAACTCAATTAAAATACAATAAACTCGAGTGTAATAAGCGACTAAAATACGCAATTATAGCCTATCATAAACACCCAACACTTAAACCATTGCTCGTCCTCGAGCAATCAAACTACACTTTATATAGACACGACCTTTTTAAGCAATTCTCCTAACTCAACACACCAAGAATATTTAAAATAGACTAAGCACAAAAGCGTAACATCTTCACCTCAAGATTTGACTCACAAGTACCACGCATTATTCACAGCTCACCCACTTACTCTAACATAGAGTTCACTGACATTACCTTTC
>ML270328.1:66454-89851 GCA_005239495.1 Nicotiana undulata | reverse complement strand
TTCACATCAATATTATTACCCCATACTTCTTTAAGCACAATTACATCAAGAGTCACCACTTATCAATGAATATTTTTTTTCCCAGCAATACAACTATTTTTTCCTCTCTTTTTTTTCCAAATGATTCTTATTTTTTTTTCAAAACAGTGCACATTTCTCCTTATTTCATTAGTTTCACTCAAAAGCCAAACCACCCACCCCACACTTTAACTTTTACACAATTCATAACACTTCAAGTGCTCATGAGAGGTTAAAAGGTTCAAATAGATAGTCCATTCAAACAATTGGGCAAGGCTTGTAATGTGGTTGCCAAAGAAACAGGATTACAGGCTCAAAGGGGTTAACTACGATACATATCAATTAGGCGGATAATACACATATCTGTATCAACAAAGAAACGCCTATATCACTTCCAAGACTGAACAAAACTACTATTTCGCTTTGCAAACACACAGGGCAAGTTCTAGACATCAAATGCAATGCACAGAATAACACACAAACCTCACAGACAAATGGCACTTAACTCACTCAGGATAGGATTCATCAAGACACTCTAGTCAAAGCAGTTAAGCAAATTTAAAATCATACAATTTAAGGTACTTATACAAGAGTCAAAAACTGAGTCTAAGCGTCACAACCAAAGTACTCACTATTCTCCAGTCATAACAAAGTCAAGAGATATTGCTACAATTCAAAACACAACACAATGGCTCCTCTTCCAAAAAAAAAAAACTAACTACACCCGGTTCAAACAAAAACCCTTGAAAAAGAACCGTAGTCAAAAGAAAAACCAAGGGGGAATTATTACACTACCTAAAAAGAAAATAAAAAAAATCTTTTTGGTCTTTTCTTTAGACTACTTACCTCAAGAAGACTGTCTAAGTGGTCCGTCATCAGGAGGAGTCTCCTACATTGTGTATATATATATATATATATATATATATATATATATATATATATATATATATTATTTTTTTTATTTTTTTTTGATATTCGACTTAAACCCTCAAGAGACCCGTCGAGATGTATCCGTCTTCGGGCCAAGGCGAATTAACAAAACACAACTAGAACAAACCACAAATATACACAAGTCACAAAACCAGTACAATTATACAACAACAACAATTAAGTCTCCCACCCCACACTTAAAAATATGGCATGTCCTCATGACAAATGACAATAAAAGCACAAAGGGGTAAGGAAACTTCCCTGGAATTTTTCATAAGCACTTGGGCAGGAGATGGCTCACCGCGGTGAGATTCAGAGAGCTTTTTCTACTGCGGTCCTCCGCGGTTCAGAGGAGCTATTTCGCCGCGGTCGCGCCACGGTGACGGTCTTCCGAGGCTTTCAGCTTGGTTTCGAATTTTATTTAGTTTTAATCTCGTTTTCACCTTACCAGAGTTGTGTTATACCCCAGGCTTTTGCTCAACACACCTCCACCATTGTCCTGCACAATCAAAAACTTGTCAGTTTTAACTACAATAATTTCTACATGTTAAAAAAGAAAAAATACTACTAGCATGGGTTGCCTCCCAACAAGCGCCTAAGTTAAAGTCGCGACACGACTTGAACCACTTTTTGCCTCCACCTTGAACTTATGAATTGTACCCCTAACATGACATCCAGTCTGTGGTTATGCTCCTTTGGTGGGGCTACAAAGATAACCAGGCCAAGTAATAATTTTTTTACTCTGCACTTCTCGGCCTTTAGATGAGGAATGTAATATCTGCTTTTTGGCACAACAAATTGAAGAATATAGACATTCTCATACTCACCATTTGACTCCCCCGTAGGCTCAGATGGCTCGATTACTATCTTACTATCTAAACACAATGTTGAAAAATGATTGAAATGAGGTCTAATGCGCCCTAACTCATGAATTTTACTACTATTTGTATCCCCATATTTACATACACTCAAGTCTCCCAAAGTAATGTTATCTACTCCCTCATATGACTCTAGATCACTCTTCTCAATAGTGGAATCGTGAAGAAAAACATGGTCTACTGATTGGTATTCTCATTTTAGCTCCTCAATTTGGTCTAGAAGATATTTGTTAGCTTCACACAACTCATCATTAAATTGTTGGGCGTTACACGCATCAACCTTTGCACTCAAATCTAATTCTAAGTTATGTACATCCAAGCCAAAATTATTAATTTTATGTGCAAGTTCATCTCTCTCCTTAGACCAATCATTCACCAATTATGTTAGAATATAACGCCGTTGCTCCTATTCTCTTAATCGCGAATATTCTTCCTAATACCAACCCTTACTTCCATATTCAAATTCAGACCTCTCAGAGTTCAGGTTATGACAAGCCCAAAAAGACGGTCCATGAAAGTCTTCCGTCAACCAAGCGTCTTCATCAATAACCTTACCTCCAGATATTTCATCCCCAGATGCCATGTTGAGAGAACTAGAAACACACTAAGAGAAGGATCAAAATTATTTTAAAAATAAAAATATTTACGAAACGAGAAAAAAAATCAAAACTTTTAAAGATAAAAGTAAAAGTCTAATATAGAAAAATAGTTAATTTCTAAGTCCCCGGCAACGGCGCCAAAAACTTGTTGCGGCCAAACGTGCTCTTAGATTCTCCCGTGTTCAGTTTCGCGATCGCGTTTATAACCCTGTTACGTTCGGAATTGGAAAACACGTAAAACATGAAAGTTGTAGCCCTTTGAATTAGATTTCCAACCATATATTATATACCCCAATTGGAGTTCGGAGCAGAAAGGTATGCCATTTTACTAGACAGTGCGCAATATGCCTCATCGAGTCTTCGTTTGTTCTCAACTATCAAATTTGACCCCCGAACACGATCCCGGCTTAATTCCTTGAACTTTTACTCAGATTTCAAAACTTCAAATCACTTAAATTTATTCCATAACATCTATATAGCTCGGAATCACACCTACAAGGCATAAAATGCACAATTAGTGCAAAACACTAGCGATTAAAGCTCAAACTCAATTAAAGTGCAATAAACTCGAGTGTAATAAGCGACTAAAATACGTAATTATATCCTATCATCAACTGGCCCGAGCGGTGTAACATGACCGATTGGAGTCTCGGAGGCTGGCCCTCGAGGATATTCATACCGGGGGCGCCGATCTGAATACCGAGATTATTTCTGAAGGTGAATTGAGTGACGGCTCAGAGGATGGTGGTGATGGGGGAGAAGTCCTCGAGGAAGGGGTTGCCGGAGCCATTGAAGACGCAACTTAGGTGGTAGATTAGAATTGTGTTTTATTTTCTCTCTCTACGGGCTCGAGATACGAGCTTTGTAAAAATATTTTTTCAATCCTTCCATTTATGCAAGTAGTATTTCATCTCCCACTATCCTGTCGTGTTTGCCTTTGCTTATTTCGTCTGTTTGTAATGCTCAGAGGGTTGTTGTGGTCGAAGAGACCGGTCTTTCGGATTCCAGTTCTTGAGTCAAGACTCGGGCGGTGTTCTTCTCCGGGTCTTTTAAACTTTATCAGCCTTCTGGTTTTGAGTTATCCCTGAGGCCTCTTTTAAGCTGGCGCCGCGGCCTTTACGTACTTACAAATGGCCTTTCTTCGGGCCCGGTATTCGAGCCCGGCCTCTGTTCAGGCTCGTCGGTCTTTTATTATTTGAACTAGCCCGGAGGCCTTTTGCGCTGACCTCAAGGCTCTTACGCAACTTTAGTTAACCTTTGGGCCAAGTCCCCGAGCCGGGTCACGTCTCGAGCTCATTGACCCCTCAGGTTTTGAATTAGCCCGGAAGGCTTTTTGCGCGACTTTGGCATGGCTGTATTCTTTAGTGCTTGAAGTTTATTCGTGTTCATTCGACTTTTCGACGGCCCTAAAGAACCTCGATCATGAGTCATTGTAATGAACGGAGGAAAATAACTATTTCTTATGAGCTGACATGAAAATGATCGAAACTCTTCGTTTGAGCCGACATGAAAATGTTCGAAGCTCTTTCTTGAGAGCTGACATGAAAATGTTCAAAGCTCTTTCTTGGGAGCTAACATGAAAATGTTCGAAGCCCTTTGTTCGAGCCGACATGAAAATGTTCGAAGCTCTTTCTTGAGATCTGACATGAAAATGTTCGAAGCTCTTTCTTGGGAGCCGACATGAAAATGTTCGAAGCTCTTTCTTGGGAGCCGACATGAAAATGTTTGAAGCCCTTTGTTCGAGCCAACATGAAAATGTTCGAAGCTCTTTGTTCGAGACGGCATGAAAATGTTCGAAGCTCCTTGATTACACTAAAGGTAGCATGGTTTTAACCGGTTCTTTCCGAAATAGTTTCGAAAGATTTGATTTTAAGGCGATAGTCCAGCGTCCCCGAATCGCTTGTCGTTGTTGGGCCGGAGCCCATCGATCAGAGTCGTCTTGTTTGGCCAAAGACCTTAGTCCCGAGTATCGTATCCTCGGCGTCTATATTCGAGGGTATGCATTTTTAGGGGTCTTACAAGTTCGAATATATAGCCTTGGCTTTGAAGTCGGGATCGTGCCTTGTGATTTAAATACACCCACTTGGGGCCTTGCGGTCTTGGTCATGCCCGTAGAACTTACAGATTTGAGCATATCCGAGGTTACCTGCTTGGGATCTTACGACCTCGGATCTCGACAGATCGAATGTTAATGATAACCGTATCCTGAATTAGCAAAAAATGTTTTGATAATAAGGTACTCTTTTGATTGCTTGATACAAGTATACATATTTTCTTTGTTGCCCCTTTTTATTCGGACACGGTTCGTTTGACCGTTTGGCCCGGTATACAGTTTTTCTATTGGAATCCTACTTGGCTTGTTTTGGCTCGTTCAAGAAGACGATCCCCCGGGGCTATGTCCCCCGGTATTCGAGGCTGATTGATGTGAAGCCTTGAATACTTGGTTGATCTTCCCTCGGGTAGCGCATAGATGTTACCTTGCCGGTAAAACCCTTTTTAGGGACAAAACCGGGTCGAAGGAAAAGAGTGCAACGTACGCTACTATGTTCCAAGGGTCTTTCAATGTCGATGGGTAGTTTGATGTCTCCCGTCGGTCATCTGTAGAAGTTAGTTAGGGATATATGGATGAAAAATAGAAATATAGTTTTACCTTGGTGGCGGCAATATCGGAGCACGGGTGCGTTCGACTGTGTTGCCGACTTCGTACGTCTTTTCCGAAGGAGCGCTACGACTCTCTCAGCTCGGGCTTGGCTCGACCCTACACCATTTAGGGTTCCGGGTGTCTTGAGGCGGCATTTCTTAAGGTCGAGTCCCCGATTCTGAAATTTTGATGGGCGGCTTCCGTTTTCAGATGGCTACTTGAACTAACAGGGCTCCTTGTCGTTTTTCCACTAGCTTGAGGGCTTTTAGTCACGAATTTGTTGCTTGAATTCTCCGTGGTATGCCGAGCTTCAGCGTTCGTCCTCACCTTCTTTGTGTTTTCAGACTCCCTTTTCTAATTTTGGTGGCTATGTTTGAGTGGCCAAATTTCCACATGTGTAACCCAGGATTGAATCCTGCCAAGTTCCGAACTCGGTGCTATTTCTCCTTACGGTCCAGTTGCTCCACTTTTAATTTTTGGATTCCGGTTTGGCTCTCGAATTTTACCAATACGGGGCGATAAGGCATTTGGCAAGACCTTCCTAGCTCGCGATCTTCGGGCGACCTTGCTTCCCATTGACTGCTTCCTTTTATATGCAAGATCTGTCGGGCGGGCTTCTCTTTTACGATGCCAGAGCTGGATATGGCCCTGCGTTGAGTCGCTGGTCTCTTTTAGGAACTTGTGCTACTCCCCACCTTGAGAAATAGTTAGTCACAAAATAGGGCAGGTTTGTCTTTACCTAGTGTTTATTGGCGGAGGCCTGATGACGACTGCCCTCCTATTCGATCGGGGTAAGTGGTGTCGGGGCGACTTCTGCGAGTCCTTTTGTGTTTTTTCAAAAGCGTCTTATGCCGGACTTCGAGAAGATACCGACATGCTTTCTACGTCGGGTTTTCCCCCCTGCGATACAATCATAAGACTAGAACTATGTTCGAGCTTCTCCCAGGCGACCTTGACTCCTGATCTTCAGCCGCCTTCGGACCTGTAGTCACAACCTCACATTCGGCTTCGTTGTTAGTTGATTTTACGGTTTTTGTAAGTGCACCGATCGCATCACCCGTAGGAGGCTTCGGAACTATGATGAACCCGAGGCCATTTGGGGAAATAGGGTCCGTACCCAGAGGTTCTCTCTTCCGGTCAGGGCGAACGCAGGCCGGCAACAAAGTCTACCTAGATCCGGGATTTTGGTGGCCCACTCGGGCCGACAACTCGGCCATACCCTTTTGGCTCGATGGGCCAAATGGCCCAATAATTCAGGTTTACCGCGACAAACATTAAAATAAACATATTGCTAAGGGATGAATATAAATATTCGGGAGAAGGGAGTTTTGATCCCGGGTCGTGACGGCCGACATGGGAGTTCCATCTCCCTTAAGAGGGGATACCTGGAGTTTAGCAGGCTAGGAATTGCGTACCTTGCTTTCGAATAGGCGCCTGCTGGACCGAAGTTTCCTTACCTGGTTACGTCCTTTTGTCCCGAACCAACCCTGCTGCCGTGGGTCTCACGATCGACGTGTTGCATTTTTTCCGCTTCGCTCTTTCAAGCTGTTCTTATTTCCTACACGCGCCTTGTGACTCGGCTGTCAACAAACTATCGAAGGTATGCCTTGCAAACTAGTCGGGTTGCTTCCTCTCAGAGCTGCCTGCAATCTTCGATTTTATGGCCGTGTGCGCCTTGGAATTCGCACACCATATTAGGGTTTCTATGCGAAGGGTCCGTCAGTGTGGACCTTGGCCATTTGGTGTCCTTGATTCTGCCCATAGCCGTTACAACATCCGCGGGGTTCGCACCGAAGTTGTATTTAGGCGTTGGAGGCATCTCTGCCGACTTCGGATGCCTGCTGGCTCCAGGTTTAATCACCGATCTTGGGGGAGTTTGCCCCCGATCCATCCAATTGTTGGTCTGGGGTGTGCTGCTCCTCGCGGCGTTCCCCCGAACCTTGACATAAGGTTGATATCTTACCCTGCACGACTCCGGCCCTCTCTTCGGGAGCGTTGATTCTATCCTCTTCGCGAGGCCCTCGAGTGTCCTTATAATAGCCGGGTTGGTCGCTAGCCCATTATCCCCGGACCTTTCCGACAATTGCCGTATTTGAGGGGCTGATCCTGACGTCCCCGCGCTCGAAATACTTTGATGAATTAACAACTGAGTGATGTCCACTTGTTGCGTATGCAGTATTTCGAAGATTATACTGAGGCTGGTTTCTTCTTCCCTTTGTGCGGCGGTTCCCCGTGCTCTGCGTCGATCCCCTAGGTGCGCACTCTCGTCGGTGTGATAGCTAGTGTTGTCGCGTCGGGCGTTGCTTGAGTTTGTACCCTCAGGTTTTAGCTTGAGTGTGTCGCTGCGGCTTTGCAACGGTACGCCATCACTTGTGGTGGTTATATCATCCTCTCTAAAGCTCTCAGAGCTTCTACCTTCATACGTATTCGATGAACCTGCCATCTGACCTGAAAACAAAGATTTTGGGGCGAGAAAAAGTGTGAATTATGACTTGCGTTTTTTCAACGAACCAGTGCTAAAACAATCACTATTATTTTTAGCCCCACGGTGGGCGCCAAACTGTTTACCGGGAAAAAAGGTAATTACAATTATATTTGATTAAGTGGTTCTAAAAATATGTGATTTATCTTAGTACCAGTCATTAAGAAGTTGATACAAAATGCGTTAGGATATAATGGAGCGAAAACAGTTAGAAAGCTGAAGAAAAGCAAACCAGAGCGCCTTAAGTCAAAGGCTCGATACTAGCCTCGAGGGTCTTGGGGACCGAGGTTCGGAGCCGATGTCGAATGGTCGATGAAGCTATAACAGATTTATAGGCCTCGTGGTGTGCTATTTATGATCAATAATGAGCTATTTATGAAGAACAGTAAACGAAAAGCAATAAATGTGAGTAAATGAGCTAGTAGAGAGAAATAAAGAATGTTAAGGTAAAGCAGAGAATGTTCTTGTGCCTTGTATTAATGTGTCTCTATAGAATGACTGGGGTCCCCTTTATATAGGAAGGAGAATCCCAATATAGTACATTGACATTTATTACAAAGATCTTGAAAGATTCGACTAGTTAATGTCTAAGTACGGATTCATACTTTATTATAGAGCCGCCTACATAAATCTTCGTGTCGTTTCCTCATGCCATCCCCGAGCTCGCACTACCTCGAGGGAGGCTCGAGGTCGGACCTCGGGCCATACTTGGAACTTTATGCAAATAAGCCACCGAATGTAAAAATAAACGTAAAATTGGCCATCTCGATTTTAGCTGTACACAGTAAGAACATGCCAAAAGAAGAATTATGACCATAATAAAATATAAAAAAGAAACACAAAGTTCCTTGGCTTCATAAATTGGAAGTATTACACCGAATTTCCTCCATTTTTAAAAGATACCCATGATTTCTCTTTTATTTATTAATAATATTATCATCATTTGTCGTGACCATATTATATTATTCATGTTCCAATTGAGCATGGACATTACATTTCTAACTTCCGTTGGGCTGTTTGGTTGCCAAATTTTAGAAAAGAGATTAGTAAAAGAGCATAAGATTAGGGCATAAATATTATAATGATAAATAAGTGATGAAATTTTGTGTAAAGTATGTTATTATTATTCTTATTAGAGACTGATATATAGAGGTGGTTTAGCAGCTATAACAATAATTATAATTATTATTCTACTATATAATTTTCTTATCATTATCATATTATTATGGTGTGGCCACAGTTAGCGGATGTTGCACAATTACATTATAGTCTATCTCATGATCATGAAAATAAAGCCAAATACGTTGGAATGATTTGAGTATTAGAAAATCATTGCTTCAAAGACTAAAACATCATGGACTATTCGAAATTGGTTAATTATACGAGAAGACAAAAAAGAATGATATAGGTGACTTAATATTCATTTAGATAAAATATAGAATATTGCGAGACAAATTACAACATTGTGAAAGTTGCTATTCTGCTCTGACTTAGTGGTCAATGTAATGAGTCGAGATGTATAAAGTTTCAGGTTTAAATTTCAGCGGAAGTAAAAATACGATAATTACTTCTCATCTGTCTATTTTTCTGATGGATAGAATTATTCGATACTCATACTAGCGAAAGAAGTCAAACATAATCACAAAATTAGTCGAATACGCACAAGTTAACCCAGACACCACAATTATAAAGAAACATATCTATTCTGGCCTAGGTTATCTAACGCATCTTGATTTTTTGAGGTTTAGACTGATTTTTAAATATATATTTAATATATGAATTTTGATTATTAGTCCATGAACGTAGAAAAACTGAAGAAACACTTATAATATTAGTTGTGACTTTCTAAATAAAGTGATATAAAAATGAACAGAGTGAATAACATTTAGTTAAGACATTAATGAATGAAAATCATAATAATTGACATTGACAGTAACCAAGTATTATAAATTGATATTAATGTTGTATGCAAAATTTGACTTCAAGATCAAATTTTATGGAGGTGTGACTAGAATTTATATTATGTACTACCACATTTATTTCCTTATATATATATATATATATATATATATATTTTGCACTTATCATTGACTGCTTCATCGTGAGGCAATACCTGCAAACAAATATAATCCAATTTTGCAACAAAATCTAATGACATAAATGTCCCATACTGGAATCCGCTTTATTCAATCTTTTTCTTGCCTCTTGAATTTTCGTATTTTCTGATACTTTCTCGGTAGCAGTTGGGTTCAAAATAGAATATAAAGTTTGTATTCAGTTCTACAAATACACAGCTTGTGCTGCATTAAAGATCATTAAGACCCGGAAAATTACGATGAAATCAAAAATGTATAACATACGATACGTCTTGTATTGCATTAAAGATTTATATGACCCAAAAAATTGCGATGGAAAAAAAGTGTATAGCATATGGTATATCTTGTACTGCACTAAAGATAACTAAGATCCGAAAAATTGCGATGAAAAGATAGTGCATAACCGGGGGCGGAACTACAGTTTAGGATGCGGGTTAGATCGAATCTAGTAGATTCGGTCCAAACTATATATTTATCTTTAAAATTTATTGAATATATACAAATTATCAATTTATAATCCAATAAATTAGAAGGAATAGAATCTCGAACCCATTGACGAAATCGCATGGTCACAAGGGTGGTCAACTAACCACCCTTAGTCGAAAAACTGCATTGTGTATATACGTAAAGTATTATGTTTTAGAAGTATATAACACATATTGAACACTCTTTGTCTGGATTTTTTTTCACTTCTTGCAAGTTTGAATACCTTCGGAAAAAATTTCTAGCTTCGCCACTGTCCGAACTCATTAGCTTCAAATTCTAGTTCCGCCTCTGTACATAACAGACGATATATCTTGTACTGCATGCACTAAAGATACTAGGACCCAAAAAATTGGGATGGAAAAAAAATATATAACTAGGGGTGTTCATGGTTCGGTTTGGATCGGGTTTTCCCTAAAAAGAAACCAAAACAAGTAGGTCAGTTCATAAAATATTGGAACCAAACCAAACCAATTAAGTCGGTTATTTATCGATTTGGTTTTTGTCGTTTTTTTGGTTTTTTCGGTTATTTATTGATTTTTTGTTAAATATGAGACATACACTACCAAACATATATTTCGGCGATTACATTTTCAATGTAGGACTATTAAACCAATTGCTCTTTGAGAAATCTATTATTTACCAAGATATATTGATGATAATTGAATCAAATAGTGATGAATACTTTAAGTACTCAATTAAAAATTAATTATTTTTAATATGAAATAAATTCTTTTACCTAGCAAAAGAAGACTACCAATTAAACTCGAATGTAAATGCAAATAATTAGATTATTATAATAGCAAAGGACTAGACTATAAATACAAATGACTAATATATACCATAAAATTCTAGAAACTTTATATAAAAATACACACACACACACACACACACACACATATATATATATATATATATATATATATATATATATATATATATATATAATAAATTTAAATAGCTATTTCTATAGTCGGTTTTGTTCGGTCTTTTTTGGTTATTTTTTTTATTTAAACCAAAATCAAAAAATTTGATTAGTTTTGAAAATTCAAAATCAAAACTAAACAAAATCTAAAATACATCGATTTTTAGATAAGTTTAATTCGATTTTTCGGATTTTATGAACAGCCGTATATATATATATCTTGTACTGGACGAAAAGTAATATTATTCTAGTTTATGTATAGCACTATTAATGGATCCAGAAATTGCTGTTAGGGGCATCCAATGTTGTTGATCCAATAATTGACTTTGTTCATGACAATTTCTCTCTCTCTCTTTTTTTTTTTGACCGATACAACAGACATACCATATGTAATTTTTATTTTTGCCAAAACCCATGAAACCGTTGCTCAACATTTTGCGATGTCTAAGGCAATCATGTGCCTAAATTCGTTGTATATATTAGGTACGACAATTTATAGTTTTATTTTGTATTTTGCTTGTCACAGCCCATGTAATTGAATGGAGGGTGAATTTGGTCTCATATAGAATATTTTTTGGGAAGAATAATATTTTGTGAAAAATATTTTAATTTCGAAAATTAGTTTTTTAGGTTATTTTTATGTCACGACTCAAAACTCGGGCCATGAGCAACACTAACTCGACTTATCAAGACAATTTTATAATGAAATTCAATACTTTTAAAACATCGATCATATAAACTTATCACTAGTCAATCATATTATTATATGTAATCGTTGTAAAATCACAAACTCAAATCAAAGCAACAATCAATCATAAAACTTAATATACATTCATCGGCATGATAATAATTAATTCCGAGTCAACCAAATAAATTATACAATTCCAAAAGTATAATTTAAAAACTCGACATTACAAAGCAATTGTAGAGTATAAGAAACAATATATTAGTTTGATTAAACATAAAGGATAGTCCAACTCGTGCAAAAATATTAAATCTTGCTCAATCTTTAACATTTTTGCATTAGCCTTAACACTCAGACGTATAATACGAATGGAATGAGGTGTTCGTCACAAGTATTTCCGAACACGTTCAATCAAGATCATAATACATACTGTATAAATACACTAGAAATGTTATTATTGTTATAAAATAAGAACAACAATAACTAAATTAAAATATTTAAGATATTTTCTAGTATGTTGAATAGTCTAAAGAAAACAAAAAAGAGAAAATAATTTAGGTGCATGTATTATGATATACAACTGCCCCCCTTTGACTATCATCACCTAAAAGAGGGTCTCACTTTCCTAGGCGCAAATTAGCACCACTCACTGTGTTTTCACACTCCCACAAGAAGTACTTGTACACACATACACACACTCTCAGTTCAGGGGTACTTTTGTCACTTTAATTAAAAAGTTTTCTGATCACACCTTCTCCATTTTGTCCTCTCATCTTTTAGTGCTCCACTTTTTCTTTTTGAATTACCAAAATACCCTTGACATTTCTCCTTCTTACCTCAGGCAATTCCTAACGGGCGAATCTTGTTCTTATTAGATTTTTTCTTTGGATCCTTCTCTTTCTACATAATACACATAGATTTATGTGTGTGTGTGTGTGTGTTTGGAGTTACATTGGGTAATGGTGTCAGTGAGTTTTGTGAGTAAAGTTGGAATCTTGATTTGTTGAATGACATTTTTTTTTTTGCATTTGGGTTAAGTGTTAAATGTATGAAACAACCCATTAAAGCAAAGTTTTTACTTGAGCTTTTGCTTTAATTTTTTTTTTTCTGTACAAACCCTTTTGCTCTCTTTCTCTAAACAAAAGTGATCTTTTTGTGTAAAAAAAGTTTCTTGATGATGAAAACAGTGAGGTTTTACTGATTAGTAAGGTGGGGTTTGTTTTATTTTAGCTTGTTGGGTTTGTCTGTTTCAAGATTTGGGAGCTTATTTTAAAGATCTAAGACTTTGGGAGCTGAAGCAATTGGAGTTGCAAGAATGAAGTCAAGTGCAAGACTTGACTCAGTTGTTTTTCAGCTAACTCCTACTAGAACTAGGTATATTTGACATGGTTATAGCTAGTTTACTCAAAATATGTTATCTTTATTTGGTTTATGATTCATGTACCCTTCCTGAGCGGTTGGTATGTTGGTAACGGCCTCTCTACCTGTTAGGTAGGGGTAAGGTCTGCATGCTACCCTCCCCAGACCCCACCGAATATACTGGGTTTGTTGTTGTTGGTTTATGATTCATGTAATGGTGTATTAGATTGGTATTGTTGTGTGTGTACATCACTACATGGATGTGCATTGATCTTTGTGGATTTTTAGAGTATGTATTTATTTGGTTTTCTGTTTTCTTTCTGTTTTTTGTTGTTGCTGTTTTTAGGATTTTGTCAGGTTTAGCATTCATTGTGTAGAATCCAATTCAAGGTTCCTTTAACATGTAGAGTTGAAAATTCAGTGGGTTAGATAACATTCTTGTTGCTATAGTCTTGATAAATGTCTTTTCATTCTACAATGTTTTTTTTTCTTTTTTGGAACTGACATTTTCTTCTTAGTATTTACTTTTTACTTATGTTGCATAATATTGGTATGCGAGGAGTTTAAGGAATAACATGGTTAGTAAGGATTCATATAGCCGACCCCAACTTGGTTGTGACTGAGACGTAGTAGTTGTTGTTGTTGACATCTTCCTCTTAGTGTTTACTTTTTAATTGTATTGCATTATATTGGTCTGAGATGATTTAAATGGAACACCGTGGTTAGTGACGATTCATATAGCTGACCCCAACTTGTTTTGGACTGAGATGTATTTGTTGTTGACATCTTCCTCTTAGTTATCAGTGGAAGGGGATTGACATTACTTTCTGATTGTTAAAGGAGTTTGAAATTTGGACTTGATGTGAATCCTGCACCAAAGTTAATTAGCTCTCTGATTTGGACATCTACGCTTGTTATTTGTCTCTCTACTTCCCTCTTCGTTAGAGTTTGGAGAGTCTTGTTTGGAGTGTGCGTAGCTTTACTGAAACAAATAATCAGAGTAAAGCTGTGGAAATTCTTGCTACTGATATGTGATTTAAATGCCTTATTTTTTTCCAGGTGTGATTTATTCATTATAGCTAACGGCAAGAAGGAGAAAATAGCTTCTGGTTTGCTGAATCCTTTTCTTGCTCACTTGAGAACTGCTCAGGATCAAATTGCAAAGGGTGGCTATTCAGTTTTGCTCGAACCAGATGCTCATGTCGATGCTTCATGGTTTACAAAGGGTACAGTGGAAAGGTTTGTAGTAAAACCTAGTGGTGTCCTTGCAAGAGTTCCAATTAAAATAATCAATTATATGTATTCTTATATGTTAATTAGCTTATCGATGGGAATGTTTCCCGTGATAGTGCAAGTCCAATTCTCTGAGGAGATCTTTGTGCTAAGGCATAAACTTTTTATTTGTATACAATTTGTTACTGAAATGGTTGGAACCTTCTTTAGGGACAGTTCATTTTTTTGCAAAGCAGGAAAACTTTTGCAATTTAATAGGCATTGTTTTCATATAACCAGCAAGCTAAACTAGAGATTACTTACGTAAGCATGTAGCATACTTCACACCCGGTAACATGAAGCTGCTCTGGCACATCCTACTGATACTGAGAAAGATTAAAAAAGAGAATAAGGGCGTGATATAATGTGCAAACAAATTAGGCCAATGTTTCCTTTTCTCTGTTTTGTTAATAACAAATTGGTGTAATGTTTTTTTTTTCTGTTATCAGGTTTGTCCGTTTTGTGAGCACTCCGGAGATCCTGGAAAGGGTGTACACCATAGAATCTGAGATCTTGCAGATCGAGGAAGCAATTGTCCTTCAGGGACACAATGATATTGGGAAAGGGCCAGTAAGTATTTCCTGATCATCAGAAATTTCATGTGTAATGGAGGGTTGTAGACGTCAGTCCAACAATTTTTATTTCCTTGACAGGTGGAATATAAAGAAGCAAAACCCGCTGGAAATTTTGCAGGTACTTCAGAGCGAAGAACTTATATCATCATTTATAGAACAAGCCCAGTCCGGTCCTTTTTTATTTTATTTTTTGTTTCCCATCATCACATAGGCCAATGATGCACCTTGCGATCAAGACTTGATAAACTTTTTGGGCCTGGTTTCTTGGTTAACTTAACTATTTCACTCCTCAGCCTTTTGTGTGTCTTCCATTGCCTTATTGATTGGGTCCTCCATTTGCAAGGAAATAATACTCCGATATAGATCCCTAGACTCTGTAATTATCTTACTTGTTTTTGTCAGTAATCTAAGTAACTGCGGGCTTTATCGTCTAATGTTACGTGGAATTGCTGTTTATGAGACAAGATACTGAAAAATAGTAAAATTTGGACAGGTACTAAATTGACAGCAGATGTTAGTGAGGAGAAAGCTATTGTCCTTTACAAGGTGACTGGGCATCTTGTATTCTTTCAAATGTTGCGCGTATTATGCCTATTTCCTAATCTGGTTTATGTTTCGTGCAGCCAGGGGAACATCAACCTCAGACAAATGGGTCAGGCTCTCAGGAAGAAAATTCAAGGTATATCAATCTCCTGGAAGTTATAATTGTGTCTGTGGTTTCACTTCAGAATTCCATGGACTAAGATTTGTTGATGATGATTAATCAACTAGAAGTACTCGATCAGATTCCTTTTTGCACCTTTGTCCCTGTTTGTTGTCGTAATATTAAGATAAATCAGTGATATCACTACGGTAAAAAAAAGGGCAGCCCTATGCACTAAGCTCCCGCTATGCAGGGGGTCCGGGGAAGGGCCGGACCACAAGGGTCTATTGTACGCAGCCTTACCCAGTGATATCACTACGGTCAAATTGAAAAAAAACTAGGATTTCTCTTTCGATAAAGTTGAAAGCAGGATGTCTAACATAGCGTAGTAAGTTCATCCGGTTCATTGTAAGCTGGTGAACAAGCTGGTTAAGAGCAATATAAATTCCTACACTGGCAACCTGTTTTCCTTTTGACTGCTCTAATTCTATAGCTGCTGCACATAATTTGTCCACAAAAGAAGGCGCTCTCATAAGACCGAGAAACAGAAAGAGAAAAGAGGAAAAGGAAAAACAGAAAACTGTAAGAGTAGATGTTTTATAATCTTTTGCTTATCATTGATAATAGTGCAGATGTTCATCTTATTATGATTTTTAACATTTCAGCAGTCAGCCAGTTTCTTTGTGTTCTGTTGGCTAGTTAACATTCAATAATATTTCTTGACAAATGGAACTTCTATCCTTGTTAACAATCGTCCATTTTATATCAAAGCCTTGAACAGCAGTGCCTTAGTGTGTATATTTGTCTGCATATTATGTGAGTGAGTTCAAATTTCATAGCCATAATGTAGTTGGAAAACAAGCTGATAGGCCTCTATCCTATAGGCAGTCGAAGTATAGACATTAGTGTCAAAAAAAAAAAAATATTGAGCAAGTTACTTATCAAAGAAAAAACATTGACATAAGTTGTTTGTCACTAGCATTTGATCATATCTTCAGTTCGTATCGTTTTCCTAAGCCTAACTAAAGAATCTCTGAAGATTTAATTGGACTTCCTCAGAGCTTGTAACATGTATGAAGAGCCAAACTACTCAAGTTTAATAACAGCTCCGATGCATTTTGATTGATTTGTCTTCTTATTCAGAGTACAGCTTTTGAAGGTCCTGGAGACTCGCAAGTCTGTGCTTCAAAAAGAACAAGGAATGGCTTTTGCACGTGCTGTAGCTGCTGGTTTTGATATTGATCGCATGGCACAGATGGTATCATTTGCTGAGTCTTTTGGCGCCTCACGCTTAAAGTAAGCAATTAGCAGCAACTTCTAGTTCCCTTTGTTGGAATAAACACTGCTTATTTTTAGTTTACATTCAAATCAAAGTATTAGAAGAATAAAAAATAAACAGTTAATTGCAATCAACATTGCTAAACAGTCCTATGATTCATGAAATGTTTTCATGTGGCAGCGATGCATGTGTAAGATTTATGGAACTGTGGAAGAAAAAACATGAAAATGGACAATGGGTTGAAATTGAAGCTGCAGAAGCAATGGCGAATCAATTAAACATTGCTGCAATGAATGCATCTGGAATTCTGCTCTCTAATAAGCCGTTTGATTCCAACAGTGAGATGGCTTCTGAGAATTATGTGAAATCAAGTGCGGATGGTAATTCAGGTAATGAAGCAAATCCTGTTGAAGGGTACTCCGTTGACTTCCCCTTCATATAGGCTGCATCCGGGCAAGGTCATATTATTTGCAAATAATAACATACATTCTTTAAGTCATCAAGGTTATAGTTTCTGTTTCTCTTTTTTGACATGCAAAACGTTCATTCCTGGGGATGCTTTCAGTTCTGACCTTGGATATACTCTTATTGTTTATGAGGGTTGAATAGGATGATTTAGGTATGTATATTTTAGTACAACGTGTGCTTTCTTGAGAGAGTTGTAATATTTTTGTCATATTCTTTGGTAATATAGGGGAAAGGCCTCCATCGGATCAACAAAATCCAAATGGTCAACAACAATATCAGTTTCTTCATCCAATGTTTCCACCTTGGACAATGCATTCTCCAGGCTCTGCCGTACCTGCTTTTCAAGGATACCCTATGCAAGGAGTACCATATTATCCAACTTATCCAGGAAATGGGCCTCTCTATCAATCTCCTTATCCAGGAATGGAAGACTCTCGAATCAGTGTCACTCCGAAAACTAGACAGAAAAGACAGTCTCTGGATAGGGGAGAAAGCAACAGTGAATCGGAGGAGGACGAAGAAATGGATAGTGAAGTTTCTCATAGTCAAAGCAAAAAGACTGGTGGACGGTCTAGGAAAAAACAATCAGGAAAGGTTGTTATACGTAACATTAATTATATCACTTCTCAAACAAAGAACTCTAGTGACAGCGAATCCGAAGCAGCTTCTGGTTCGGAAAAAGATGCTGATAGTGAAGATCTAGAGGGCAATGGTCACAGCTCGGTGAATAGGGAAACTTCACGGTCATCAAAAACAAGACGAAGCCGCACAAAGTTTCAGGATGAGTCAATTTTATATGATGATGACACTGTTCGTGAGAAGGAAGCTGATGGTGGGCATTGGCTGGCATTTCAAAATTGTTTATTGAAAGGTAATGAAGAAGAAAGTCACGCTGACAAAAATGGCATGTTCTCCATGGAGAAAGATGCAAGGAGGAGGCGAAAAAATACCACGGGCGATGATCCTTTGGCTATTGGTGCACAAGATGGCATTGAAATGAAGGATAGGTTGAGTGACGATATCCACACAGTTGGTGCGAAGATGTCGCGCATGTCCAGGGGACCTAATGGTGAACTTGTACTTTCAAAAAGAGGATATGACAGTGCTCAAGGACTTGGTGACCAAATGGACATGCAATTTACAGAAATAAATGGGAGAAAAGTCATGCTTAGAACTTCAAATGATGATTTTATGTTAAATGGTCGAGACAATCAATCAGGGATGAGAAATTCATTAGATCCTCTAGCTGTAAATGCATTCGAGCATGCGAATAAGATAGAGAGAGCATCCTCACATGATATGGCTGATGAGTCTTTTATTGTACCTTTTAGGTCAATGTCATTGGATGACGTTGGACCAGAGGGAAGAACTGCCATTAACATGGATTCTGAGCTTCCGCATCAAAAATCAGAAAACAAGTCTGCTGGGGTTATGAGCTACTACGAGCCTAATGATTTGAGCTTGATGCCTGAGCGTGGAACAGAAAAGAGGTCAGGTGTCTATGACCCTGCGCTGGACTACGAAATGCAATTTTGCATTGAAGGGTCTGCTTCAAAGGATAAAAGAAAGAATGGAGTCTCGAATGATGTGAATGTAGGTTCTAAAAAATCAGAGAAAGATCGCAGGTCAAAAGCTACTGTTGATACTTCAGATAAGAAGAGGAGTGGGGGACCATTAAGAAAAGGAAAAATGTCAAAGTTAAGTCCTTTGGATGATGCACGAGCATGTGCTGAGAGGATAAGATCCTTCAAGTCTGATATCCAGAAGATGAAAAAAGAAAAGGTGCACTGACCTATTTTTTTCTCATTTTTTCCCCCTTTTTCGTGGTACGAAATGTTAGTGATTTACATAGTGTTTCTGGATTATCTAACCAGTTTAAGTTGGTTATTTCATGATATATTTCCCAATAGAGTTTAAATAGGTGGAATTTTAAAATTTTACAGGAAGAGGCAGACCAAAAGCGCATTGAAGCATTAAAACTGGAAAGGCAAAAGAGAATAGCATCCAGAGGTGGATCCAGCTCTGCTCGCTCTCCAGCGCCAACAGCCCAAACAAGAAAATTGCCAGCAAAACTCTCTCCTGGTACCATCAGGGGATCTAAGTTCAGTGACTCAGAGCCTGGATCGTCGTCGCCGTTGCAAAGAACCAAAATAAGAACTTCACTGGTGTCAACTGATCTGCAGAAGGGCTCTAAAGCCAGCAAATCAACTGATGGCAGCAAATTGGCTGGTAACAAATTGAGTAGATCGGCGTCGTCCTTGTCTGAACCAAAAAAAGAAAACAATGGTGTTACACCTGATTCAAAGGCATCTATGGCACGAATAAGAAGATTATCAGAGCCCAAAGCAATCAGCGGCAAGCCTGGTACTTTGGGGAAGGCACAAAGTGCTGAACTTGTATCAAAGCCCAAGGTTCGGAGTGCGGAACCAGTGTCTAAGACGAAGCGCTCTGATGTGCCAGAGAGCAAGAAAATATCTGCTATCATAGACCTTGACAAAAAGAAGGCTGCTACTCTTCCGGAGCTGAAAATCAGAACCACCAAAGAATCGTCTGATTTTCCACAAGATAAACCAGCTGCAGAGAATATAGCAAAAGAGAAGAATGACAGGCCTTCCGTAGTATCCAAAGGCATTGAATCATGCAAGAGTGATCTAGATGAAAACATTGTTGAGAAAATTGTTGTTATGCTTGAGAAGGAGAAGCCCCCGTTTGCTGTTTCCAAATCATCATCAGAGAATGACAGTGTAGAGAAAACTGACTTTGCATCTACACGTGACCCGCCCTCACCCTTTGAGGGATTTATCCGAGCTCCTGCTCCTAGCCGACTGCAAGAACTGTCAAATACCCATGAGGTAGGATTAGTATAGTTAGGTTAGATTAAAAGCTGGTACCCTTTGATGTTGCCCATTACACAACACAATTACTAAAAATTCTAACAGTTCAGTGATTACTATCTCAGTTGAACTTGAACATATGGTAATATATACTCCCTCCGTTTCAATTTCCTTTATATACTTTGTTCATTTTTCTTTGGTGGCATGGGGGTAAGGAGAGGGGATTTTTGGGTTGGGGGTGGGGGGTGGGGAGGGTGGCACTGTAGTGTTCTTGGGGGCCGATTTGCTTGGGTGATGTGAGCAAGCTATCCTTTCACTTATTTACATGCCAGTTGAAGTTAATTTTAACCTGCTTATGCCTATTTATTGAAAAGAGAAAATTATATTATAACCTAAACAGCCCTTGTCAGGAAAACTTATAATATACACCTAAACAACACTTACTAATGAAAAAGGAAAAAAAATCACCTACTTAAAATCTCGTGTTTCAATATGCTCATATGGATATTTGTAATATTTTTTCTGCCAAATGGATTTCTTGTATGCTGTTTACATGGTGCCGGGGATTCTCGTTAGCATTTGTTTATTTAGCAAAGGTTTTAATTTATGCTCTGCTTGTTTGAGTTCTTGATTGAATTAACATAAGCTTGTTTGAGTTCTTGATTGAATTAACATAAGCTTGTTTGAGTTCTTTATTGAATTAACATTAGTTGCATATGCAATTGCAAAATTTGAATATTCCACCTTTATATTTGCAGGTAGGGACGAGTTATGCTGATGACACACCCAAATTTGCTAATATCGGTAGTACTGTTTATCGTGCTCCCTATGCTCGTGTCTCCTCTGTGGAGGACCCTTCTACCAGAAACTCGGAGTATGTTAAAGCACCCCCGTCGAGCTCAGAAATAGCATCAACAGTTAAAGAAATTGCCAAAACTCATGCACCTGATATTCACACCGTCAGAGTAGATAACAATCCAGAAGCTGCAGAAAAGACTCAATTGAAGGAATCACCAAAAGGTTTTAAACGCCTCTTGAGGTTTGGAAAGAAGAACCATTCCTCTGCAGGAGCGGAATCAGATGGTGCAACCATGAATAGTGTCAAGCAGGATGATAGTGCCGCAAATGCTTCCTTGCCTAGTGAAGGTAACGAACTTTCAGATCTCTTAACTTGATAGCCGTAGCTGAAAACATCGATAACATGTTCCCTTTTGAAATTATGGGAACAAGTTCTGGAATAGTTTTCTTGTTAAGATCCTTACTTATCCAAAAAACAAAAATTACTCCCTCTGTCCCTATTTAATTTTCACACTTTCCTTTTAGTCTGTCCCAAAATAACACCTTTCTATACTTAGAAATGATTTAACTTTAAGATTTTCATTTTATCCTTAATGAGATAATTTAGAGCCATAAAAATGTGTATGGCTTGTTTAGACCACAAATTTCAAAAGTCTTTATTTGATTCTTATACATCAAAGCATGTCACATAAAATGGGACGGGGGGAGCAATGATTTTCTCATAAATCCAAAATGATGTTTAGGACCAGCTACCATTTGAATCCTTACAATCTGTTACTTCGGCTTCTCAGACCAAATAGGGAGCTCCAAAATCAGAACAAGAGGACAAGTGAAATAAGAATATAAAAAGATAAGAAAACATGTTAAACAGATAACTGTTTGTGATTGGAGAGAGGGAGTGGTGGAAGGGTAGTGGATGACTACTGTCGGGTTGAGAAGAAAGGGGGAAACAATTCTTGGCTGACGTTTCTTTTCAGTAGCTTCGCACACTGTAAATGACTCAATGGAATATGTTTTGATCCTGAATGTTAAACCCTTAATTCTAATTCCATCTGCACAATTGTGATGCATATGGAATCGACAATAATTTGTTCACCCTTGTCCCTCTTTAATATCCATAAGCTGACCTTATACCTTGTCTCCTCCAGTTTACACTTTGAAGAATTTGATCTCCCAAGATGAAACCCCTACTGGTGGCAATGCTCCTCAGAAGTGTAAGATAAATTATATCTTTAAGATTTGAATGTGTTTTATATTTTTACGTGTGAATGAGGAACTAAGGCATTTACACTTGGAATACAGCTCGCCTCTCTTTGTTATCTCCCTTTCGAAGCAAGACTAGTGAAAAAAGGTGACAGTATGCAGTATCAAGATTAGTCAAGTGAGTCTCCTATGGTTGTCAGCTCGAGGTGTGACACATCAATTCATCATTTTTTTCATTTTGCTCACAGCTCTTTATGAGTTTCCAAAAGCAGTTCATTTCCTAAAATGTAGTATTTTGTAAAAAGGTATGGTGTTAAGATGAAAAATGTATATACGTTCGACTGCCTGTTAGCTTTCAATGTACTTTACAGTTTGGATTTGATAGTTGGTGTTTGCAGTAAAGATGCTCCAGAAATTTTTACAGTTCCTATCGTTTATTTACTGCTTCAAAGTAATTACACATTTGCAATTTTCCTTGACCCTATGGCTTATTAAGTTCAAGAGCATGGGAAATGAATATAAGAGAAAAAAGAATGTGGCAATGAAAACAGAAAAAGGGCAGCCCGGTGCACGAAGCATCGCGCATTCACGCAGGGTCCAGGGAAGGGCCGCACCCCAAGAGGTGTAAGAGCTGTGATGTAGGCAGCCTACCCTGATGCTTCCATCAATGGCTGATTTCACGGCTCGAACCCGTGAAATGTGTAGATGCATCACTTTAGTAAAATCTGGTTACAGAATAATTGCAGAAGATAAAATGAAATAAATATGGTGAGGGAAAAAAGAGAGAAAAGCAGCAATACTGAAATTCTTTTTCTTGATATAGCCAAACCTAGTTATGAAATTCTAGGATCTCAATTTGCTAAAATATTAGCTACAACTTGTATTGGGATGTCACTTCCCAGTTGTGTAAATGGGAATGACTCATAACAAAGTATATAAGATGAAGGTGTAGTTTCTATTCTACACAAACAAGGATGTCTTTTAGGTTTTTCTCATTTCTGCATTATTCAAATCTAATGATGAGACAAGAAACATTGCTTCTGCTCCTTCTAGTCAAAGCTTCTTTGGCTAAGCATTCAGCAGCTTCTTGAGGATCTTCCAAATGCCTAATCAAGTTCACTGCCTCTTGCTGCTTCATTACCTGGTTAAAATTTCACAAGCAGAAATCAACAGTTAGCACAAGCTAAGGTTTGTTTCTTCTTTTGGTTGTGTTGGTTTTTTTTTTTTTT
>ML270328.1:27522-66165 GCA_005239495.1 Nicotiana undulata | reverse complement strand
GGGGGGGGGGGGGTTGGGGTTGGATATTGAACTTTACCTCCCATATGCCAGGACTAGCTAAAATAACAAATTCAATATCGCGATCAATTCTTTCAGAACCAACAGCAAGTTCTGAGCTTTTAGATAGCTTATTAGCTGCAGCTCCCTTTCCAGCATCCGAGGTTCTTCTTACTTTAGGTAAGCGTTTGACGACATCTGATATGAACGAAAAACAATCAACTCAGTTATAATCTCTACATCAAAATGAAAGTTCACAAAAAAGGGTAAAAGGATGCTATAATATCATGCCTGGGAAGAATTTATGTGACCAATGTGATTTTGTTGTATGCTGTTGCCTTCTGTTAATTTCGAAAGCTTCGCCATCTTTGCATACCACCACTTTGTAATCACCCATATTTGCAAGTATTAGCTTCTCTCCATTGATGACAATTGCTGAAGCTGAACCCATGTTCCAGGTCTTTTCTAGTTGTTCTGTTTCCCTGACTTTAGCTTTTGCATGCATATGTGCCTTTTTCAATGTTTCCTTGCTTCTCTTCTTCATCTGTGACTGAAATCATAGGCACAAATAATGAGCTAAACCTCTTAAATACATTTTCCATATTATGTGCCTCTTGGCTATAATAATCAACATCAACTTTCATACATAATCCCCTTGCAGAGACTTTTGGGGGTTTGGTGTGAAGACAAGTTATGCTGGGATTTGTTATCCTGGTATTACAGTCGACAATATCCTTATATAACAACACTTCACTATAAAAGCCAATTTTTTTCGGAATCAATTTTCATGTTATGTTATAATATATGTTCTCTATAACAACACTACGCTATAACATCCAAAAATATTCGGAACAAACGAGGCTGTTATAGAGAGGTTTGACTGTATTTCTTATTGATTGTTTAGTATGTTGTATTAATCCTAGAATTGTCAATTTTACTGTTTTATCCAGGGCTAACTTATTCTGGGTGTACATTTCACCCTCTAGCCGGTATCCCTTAAAAATTTTAATCCTGGGATAAGTTATCACAGGATTAGTAATCAAATAAGGGATAAGGCGATACTAAATTTTTATCCAGGATTATTTTTGCTTATCCTCGTACCAAAACAACCCCTTAGGGTTGTAAGCTTCAGCTCCGGATTTATGTGTAAACCTTAACTCAAGCTTAAACAGATTAAACAATTTGAGATAATAACAGATAAAGCTTTATGAGATTCCATATATAGCCTTCTTTGTGTGTAAATCTGAACTCAAGTTTAAACAGATAAAAACAATTTCACAGATAAATCTTAACGCAAAATATCCCATGCTATTACACACAACAACGACAACACACAAAGCATAGGAATCTATGATTCCATTCTTGTTGTTGTCTTTTAAATCAAGTAAAAGAAGAAAGTATTAAATAGACCGATAAGGAGTAGGTGAGTGAGTCTGGCCAAATACGATATACAATTGTGACCTGCACTATGAGCAAGCTGTGTGAAAAATGCTTCTTTTTCCTGGTTCTGAAACTTTAGGAACACTATGATCGCGCGCGTATATAAACACACACTCTACCAACATAGGTTGCAGAAACTTTTAAAGTTGTTACATCTTTGTGACAAACATATAACAACCTTAAATCAAAGCTTAAACACATAAACACAATTTGAGCTAAATGCAGATACAGTCAGACGTCTCTATAACAAGCACTTCACTATAAAAGCCAAGTTTTTTCTGAACCAAATGCCATATTTTGTTATAATATATGTTCTCTATAACAACCATTAGCTATAATATCAAAAAATATTCGGAATAAACGAGACTGTTATAGAGAGGTTTTACTTTAAAAGCATTATGCACAAGCAACAACAACATGACCATTGACACAAAATAACAAAATCACAACTAAGTGATCCTGTTATTTTCATGGTTTGTTAATTACCTCATTAAGATTGTCGTTGAACAAATGAGTCTGCAGGTACTTGGTAACTCCGCCACCAATTCGGGTGTCAAAAACTCCATAAAACCACCACTCTTGTTCTTCTACTTGTTCCCTTTGCACCACCACTTTATCACATTCTACTTGGTTATTTTGAGGTGTTTGTGGCGGTGCTCCGCCGCCTAATGGCTTTTCCTCCGCCACGTAATATCCATGAGTTATAGGCATCATCCATGAGAGCCTCTTCCCATTGTTCCTTTCTCTCTTCTTGTATCCTTCTTCTTTTGCAAGAAAGTTTCTCAACCCAAGTTTCTATAAAATTGAACAAGTAAACGTCTTATAAGAAATTGAAAAACTAGCATGCATGAGTACCTATACATGTGATTTCTGCCTAGTACTCTGAATCGTAACAAAAAAAATATATGAGCCTCAACTTGCTTTTGACATAGGTGCGAAGCAAGTCTATAAGATAGAACAGTTGTTGGCGGAATATGAGTGAGGACTTTGTTTGCCCTAAAAAATGTAACATCCCTCGTCCTCGAACAAAGTTGAAAAGAGAGGATAGCCAGAATGGTATTATTCTTGTAAAAAACAAACCATGCTAAAACCTTTGTGACAAAGGTGGTCGATATATAGAATAAATGCAGCAAAGAAAGGTAAATGGACTCAAATTAGGGTATATAATTGTGCATTTTGGGGTGGAACAATTAAAAGAAAATGAAATTTTTCGATGTAAAAGTGAATCTATAATCATTCAATCTTCATTTCTTTTGTTTTTGCTTTGTAAACGTATTAATAAATGGTAATTAAAGTATAAAAGATTAAATAAAATGTGTATACATTTTGAGAAATTAAATAAGCAATGTACCTTGGCTATCTTGAGTTGAAAATCCTTGAACCCCATGTTTTCAGCTCTCAAAATCCAAAAATGGCAATCTTCTTGAGATTTAATAAAAGGGAAAGATTTTGAAAACAAAAAATATATAAAAAGAGACAGAAATGAGGGGATTTTTCTTAGGGAATAGGAATTTATTCTGTTTTTTCTTGTTCAAATATAATTTCGTGAATTTTAATGATGTTGACAAAGAGTCTAATGCTTTTAAGACTTATCTATGCAGTTTTCAAAAATATTAAAAGATAAAAAGAAGAATGAATGATAATTTTAGTAAAGGAAGAAAAGAATCTTTACCACAGTAAATAGTAATTTTTTGTGGGGGAATAAATTGTTATCTTATCTCAATAGGCTTAAGTTTTATCTGCTGACTATACCTATAATAAGCACGAGATGTTAACCTGAAAAAAAAAATTAGTAAATTATTAGAGCCACTCAATTTACTCTTAACCATTTTGATTTCCCCCCAAAATAGCAATAAATAAAATTTAAATTCTTGCACATTATCTAATCATCTAATGAAGTTACAGATATGGCCATATTGGACCAATAACTTTCTTTAAAAGAGAAGTGGAAAAAAGAGAGAGATGGTTACTTTTGTAAATTTAAGCAATGTTTTAAAATTTGAAGGCACAGGACGGTGATTTTTACTTATCATTGACACAACCTTTTAATTTTATATAGTATAAAAATAAAATAAGATGTAAAGCGTAAAGGAAAGAAGAACGTAAATTTTAAATATCAAATTTAATCAGTGTTATATGATAATTTCACCATATTAAATGAATATAGGTAATCCAATGTGAGATTTTGACTACAGGATTTGGGATTTTGGCTGTTCTGTTCAATATTCAATGGTCAAATCTTTATGCCTTAAAAAAGTATTTTAAAATTTGAAATGCTACATTTGGTTATTATTTATGGAGTCTCAAATCTATAAATTTAATTTTTGGAAAAAATGATGAAATTCCAGAGCGGTTTGTAATCATCTATGATATGTACAAATTGTTGACTGCACCTCGCATAATGAAACACAAAATAAATATGGGGAAAATCATAAATAAATAAAAACTATTTAACTTATAAAACTTTTATGATGTAAACACCAATATTGATTTGAACTTTTTAGTTGATTGAGTTGGTCATCTTATCTTTAATTTTCACTTTTTAACTATTACCTACATATTCTTCCTGTAAAAGTTATTAATATAACTATTTTTTTGATAATTACCTTTTAAGTAATCCAAATTTATTGTCACATTAAGTAAGCGAATCAGCTAACCCAAGCAGATGATTCTATCAGTATTTCTCATCCTAATTTAGTTGTCACGGTATTTCGTTTTATTCAGAGATGAACTGAAGAAAAGGTTGAGACAGTACTAAAACCGATCGTCAAAACCGATCGATGTTGATCGGTAATTGGTAAAAATCGACAGAAAATCGGCCGATTCATGGTGATCGATAATCGCAAGGTCAGTCGAGCTAATCGATCAACTTTCGTCGGTATTTTCAAACTGATTTCTTTCTTTCAATTAAATTCCAAAAAAGAAAAAATTGCCAAGAAACAATCAACCGAAGTTAGTCGGTATTTTAATTATGTAATTAAATAATTCACCATCAAGGAATCGAACTGGGGTCTATACTGGAAGGGAGCCACCTAGATCAGTAACCACTGGGTCCAGCACTGGAATTTGCACAACAAAAATTGTGCAGGTGTAGTATCAGTACAACCGACCCCATGTACTGAGTAAGTGCCGAGCCTTACCTCGGCGAAGTAGTGACGAGGCTAGGACACGACAAATAATATCACCTGTGCAATTTAATAATATATAAAAAAGAAAACGGCAGAAAATAACAGTTAAGTACAAAAACGGGGGAAAAACATGCTGTGAAAAAAGGGGGGTGGCAATTACTGAAATAATGGAACAAGGCAACGATTAGAATATCGAAGTAACAACAGGAATTAACAACACAGAACAACAAGTAAATAGAAACGGCACGGCATGTCCCCTCGTGCTAAAATATCACAAACACGGCACATAATGTCCCCTCATGCTAAATCACATAAACATGACACGAAATGTCCCCTCCCCTCGTGCTAAAATATCATAAACACGGCACGAAATGTCCCCTCGTGCTAAAATATTATAAACACGGCACGGAATGTCCCCTCGTGCATAAACAACATAAACATGGCACATAATGTTCCCTCGTTCTAAAATATCATAAACACGACACAGAATGTCCCCTCGTGCTAAAGCATCATAAACACGGCACAGAATGTCCCCTCGTGCATAAACAACATAAACATGGCACGAAATGTCCTCTCGTGCATAAACAACATAAACATGGCACAGAATGTCCCCTCGTGCATAAATATCAAAAACAACAGTTTGGCAAGAAAATCAACAATAGGAAACCATAAATGCAAAGGAATAATCAATAATAATAATACCGTCCCAGCAAGGGACACAACTATAACCAACCTCACTCAAGTGTATAACTTAACAAATATTCCTCAACCGAACAAATACTCAACAATATTCACAAATTAAGAATTTCCCTCAAATGAATACTACCAAATTGATATTAAATTCCATAACACAATAAACCTCAATGAAAATCACATAATAACTCATATTCGACTCACGGACATGCTTGACCACAACATATAGGTACTCATCACCTCACATATACATTGTACATAAACACGTAGCAAATAAGACTCAACACCTATTCCCTCAGGCTAAGGTTAGGCCAAACACTTACCTCTATGCAACGAACCAATTCAAGCCTCAACTATCGCTTTACTTCTTGATTCCACCACCAACTCGCTCGTATCTAGCCACAAGTCACTTAATTATATCAATAAATGCTAAATGAATCAATTCTAATGCATGAAAATGAGTTTTCTAAAGTATTACCCAAAAAGTCAAAAATCGACCCCGGGCCCGCTCGATCCAAATCCGAAATTCGGACCAAAACCCGATTACCCATTCACCCCCGAGCCCGGATATATAAATGGTTTTAGAATCCAACCTCAATTTGAGGTCTAAATCCCCAAATTTCAATATTCTTAGGTTTTACCCAAAATTCCCAATTCCACCATGAAAACCCTAGATTCTAGGATGAAATATTGTAAAAAGAAGTTAAAGAGTAAAACAAATGAGTTAGAAATCACTTACTAACGTTTTGGAGAAGAAAGAGTGTTTGGAAAATCGCCTCTTATGTTTTTAGGGTTTTAAAAAATGAAAAATAACTGAAAATCCCGTTTAAATATACCCCTCTCAGGCCCCCACCGCGGACCGCACAAAAAGGGAGTGTGGCCGCACAAAGAAACAAACAAAAAAAAGAAAGAAAACAAAGAAAAATGACTGCAGTGACATGTTTTAGTACTTTGGATATAACTTTCTCTACAGATGTCCAAATTGCAATTTCTTTACCTTTCTGGAAACTAGACACGAAGGTCTACAACTTTCATTTTTGAACCATCTCATAATTCCTTGTAGATCAAAAGATATAGACCTCCGAAGTCAGGCCAGTGAACCTGCTCCTCACTGCGGACCGCACAAAAACGAGTGCGGCCGCAAAGGCCCTTCCGCGGTCAGCACAAAATCCAGCGCGGACTTCGTTGGCGGTTCAGAGATCTGCACTCCTCTAACCTGCAAAAGCTATGTTTTAAGCCTAAAAATATCCGGGGACCTACCCGAGCCCTCGAAACTTCAAATCAAATGTGCACACAACCTCGAAAATATCCTACGGACTTATTCGTGTAATCAAATCACCAAAATAACATCATAAACATCGAATTAAACCCCAAAATCAATAAAATTCCTCAAAATTTCTTTAAACATCAAATTTTGAATTTAAGGTTTGAATCACGTCTAATGAAGTACGTTTCTTACCAAACTTTACATATATGACACAAGTATTATATTGAACCTTTACCGGGCTCCGGAACCAAGATACGGGCCTGGTACCACATGTTTCACATAGAATTTCATTTTCAAATCTCTTATATTTTTCAGAAAATAATTTCTTTTAAAAATTCATTCCTCGGACTTGGGACCTCGGAATTCGATTCCGGACATACGCCCAAGTCCCATATTTTCCTACGACCTTCCGGGACCGTCAAATCACAGGTCCGGTACGTTTACCAAAATGTTGACCAAAGTCAACTTTATTCACATTTCAAATTGAAAGTTGCTAATTTTCTCAGTTTTTTCACATCAAGGCTTCTCGGTTACACTCCTAGGCTGCACACGCAAATCAAGGTGAGATAAAAGAAGGTTGTCACAACCTCGGGACACAGAATTACTAAGGATACACGGGATGACCTTTTGGGTCATCACAATCTCCACCTCTAAAACAAACGTTCATCCTCGAACGAACATGAAAAGGTACCTGAATCGGGGAAAAGATGGGGATATTGGCTCCGCATATCGGACTCGGACTCCTAGGTAGCTGCCTCAACAGGCTGACCTCTCCACTGAACACTGATCGAAGGAAATCTCTTCGATCTCAACTGACGAACCTGCCGGGCTAATATGGCTACTGACTCCTCCTCATAAGTCAAATCCTTGTCCAACTGGACATTGCTGAAGTCTAGCACATGAGAGGGATCAACAAGATACTTCCGAAGCATAGATACATGAAACACCGGATGCACAACTGATAAACTCGGTGGCAAAGCAAGTCTGTAGTCCACCTCTCCTACCTTCTCAAGAATCTCAAAGGGACCAATGTACCTAGGGCTCAACTTGCCCTTCTTTCCGAACCTCATCACACCCTTCATGGGCGACACCCTAAGCAATACCCGGTCTCCAACCATGAATGCCAAATCACGAACTCTACGGTCTGCATAACTCCTCTTCCTGGACTGAGCTGTACGAAGCCTATCCTGAATGATCTTCACCTTATCCAAGGCATCCTGAACTAACTCTGAACCCAACAACCTAGCCTCCCCCGGCTCGAACCACCCAACTGGCGATCGACACCGCCTACAGTACAACACCTCATAAGGAGCCATCTGAATGCTCGACTGGTAGCTATTGTTGTAGGCAAACTCAACAAAAGTCAAAAACTGGTCCCATGAACCTCCAAAGTCAATGACGCACGCCCACAACATATCCTCCAAGATCTGAATGGTATGCTCGTACTGTTCGTCCGTCTGAGGATGAAACTCTGTGCTCAACTCAACCCGTGTGCCCAACTCATGCTGGAATACTCTCCAGAAATGGGAGGTAAACTGAGTACCTCGGTCAGAAATAATGGACACGGGCACACCATGCAAGCGAACAATCTCCCTGATGTAAATCTTTGCCAATCTCTCCGAAGATACGAAACTGATACAGGAATGAAGTGTGCTGACTTGGTCAGCCTATCCACAATGACCCACACTGCATCAAACATTCTCCGAGTTCGTGGGAGCCCAACTACGAAATCCATGGTAATACGCTCCCACTTCCACTCGGGAATCTCAATCTGCTACATCAAACCACCGGGTCTTTGTTGCTCGTACTTAACCTGCTGATAGTTCAAGCACCGAGCTACATATGTCACAATATTTTTCTTCATCCTCCGCCACCAATAATGTTGCCGCAAATCCTGGTACATCTTTGTGGCGCCCCGATGAATGGAATACCGGGAACTATGGGCCTCCTGCAATATCAACTCACGAATACCATCAACATCAGGCACGCAAATACGACCCTGCATCCTCAAGACTCCATCATCATCAACTGTAACCTGCTTGGCACCTCCGTGCCGGACCGTATCTCTAAGAACACATAAATGACGATCATCATACTGCCGATCTCGAATACGATCAAACAATGAAGAACGAGCCACAGTATAAGCCAAAACACTGCCAGTCTCAGAAACCTCCAATATCATGAACCGATTGACCAAAGCCTGAACATCTAAAGCAAGCGGTCGCTCTTCGGCCGGTATATTCGCAAGACCATCCATATTGGGTGACTTCCGGCTCAAGGCATCGGCCACCACATTCGCCTTTCCCGGATGATATAGAATGGTAATGTCATAGTCTTTCAACAACTCCAACCATCTCCTCTGCCTCATATTCAACTCTTTCTGCTTGAACAGATACTGCAAACTCTTATGATCCGTGAACACATCACATGACACCCTATACAGATAATGCCTCCAAATCTTCAGTGCATGAACAATGGCTGCTAACTCTAAATCATGAACTAGATAGTTCTTCTCATGAACCTTCAACTGACGAGAAGCATAGGATATAACCTTGCCATCCTGCATCAACACTGCACCAAGTCCAACCCGTGAAGCATGACAATACACTGTATATGGTCCTGAACCTGTGGGCAAGACCAACACCGATGTCGTGGTCAAGTCTGTCTTGAGCTTCTGAAAGCTCGCCTCACACTCATCTGACCACCTGAACTAGGCACCCTTATGATTCAACTTGGTCATCGGGGCGGCGATAGATGAAAAGCCCTCCACAAACCGACGATAATAACCTGCTAAGCCCAAGAAACTCTGAATCTCTGTAGCTGAGGTGGGTCTAGGCCAGTTCTTGACCGCCTCTATGTTCTTAATAGTTGTTCATAGCCAATTACAGAATTATCAAATAGATTCACGTTAATAATAATCTCCTTCCAACCCTCCACAATACTGATATCGGGTTACGATGCTTGAAGACCTCGCAATTATTAGGGTGTCTCATTTAACGCCACATGGCGGTCACTTACCTTGTGGGTTAAAGCTCAATAATATAACATGGATTCAGAAAATTATGCACAGAAAATTTTATACAAGTTTTAATGTTATTTAAATAAACATAACATACATGACTCCCTAGTAGTACTATAGTAAGAAATTTTAATTTCACAAAGGAAAATTTAAACGCAAAATTTTCATCACCAGGATCTCGTCCTTATATAACTTCCACCGCGACTCGTAGCCCGATACAAACCTCTCGAATAATATTAAAATGCGAGGGTCTCGTCCTCAATTCCGAATCACAAGTAATATGCATATTGTTCCAATCGAAACATTTTATTTTCTTCTTTTAAATATCTTACATTAAACAAAAATCACATCGCATAATGATAGATGAAGCTATCCCCCAATAGGAGTTTTCACATAAGTAGAGTTAAGAATTATGAAGCTCACTCATAAGTGGAGCATAATAGGAGGACTTTCCTCGATACTCAAAACAGAATCAAGTTAAAGAAATTATCAATTTATAATAACTAGAGATTGTTCTTGTAATAGTACCATCTGATGTAACAACCTCAGTCATACCATATAAAATATATCGACGGGCTGGGTCTCCACCTTTAGGAGTCTAACCCCTGCTCTAGCTGGTCATGTAAGTGGAGTAGTAACTGCAATGAGGCACGTAGTCTGAGTGCTCTGATGAAATAATCCAGCTGCTCATACCGAGTTTATACCAAATAACTAGAATAACCGTTGGAGGAATCTCGTAGCGGTGGTGCATTAAAAGAACTCATTGAAGCACCCTGAGTAATAAGATCTATGGACTGGGCTGGTCGGTTGCCCGAGCCCCTACCATAATAATTTGTTATTGCAAAGTAGAATCCACTGAATCTTTTAGAACCTAGAGACCTCTTAGTCTCCTTAGCTTTTTCATAATCGAGTCCTTCAATGAATCTGGGGACTCGCCCTCTAGCTATATGAACCGAAGTAGGGGTATGAAGGGCTAACTTATCAAACCTGATGGCATATCCTGACACCGTCATGGTGGCCTGACGCAACCGTTCAAACCCTATGCGCCAAGCATTATGGAGAGTCCGAGAAACAAACTCTTTCAAAATCATTTATGAGAACTGAGTCAAGTAGTTGATGTTGCAATGGCTGGTCGTCCTCTTCATAGGATTTCCACAAACACCGGTGGCCAATTTCTTCTTTTACTATGTTGACTCAACATTGCTGTGCTACCCCATTTATTCATATACTCTTCGTTATTCCTTGGGGTAACTCTTACCCCTATTGATGCAAAATGATCATAAAAGTAGAGCTCTGTACAGATAAATCTTGGCACGAACCATATAGTCTAGAAGCTCGTCAACCACTGTACTCCTTCTGGAGCACCCCAAAATCCGCAACCGTGACTTCCACGCTGAGTAGACCTTCGCAAGTCCTAACTTTATCTCTTGCAAAATCCCAGGCCTTATACATTCCAGACCAAATCCGATATAACACATGACCCCGCAATCTATTCCTTGACAGTGGACTTCCCCACTTGGCACGAAGTCGTAGGTCACAGCGTCTGATAATCCACAATGTTAAACTTCACAACTCATATAAATCAACTCCGTTGCTTTCGACTTGTTCCCATGTTCTGCAATACTTCACAGCAGCGGTCAAGAAAATCATGTGGGTCCTCAAAAGATTTACCACTTAAATGGAGTGGGAATAGTTTGGTAAACTTTTCCAACCTCAATAAACAGACTAGTGCATCTTGCAACACTGGAGTAGCTTTAAATCCTTCTGGAATTTGAACTTAGTCCAACATGTACTGATCGAGCTAGAGCCTCCGCGTTTAGATCTATTTGAGGCTTTACAATAGGTGTTGTTGATGTTCAAGCTCTTGACTAAGATCTGCTTCTGTCTCTTCCCCTAATCGTTGTTGTCATGGGGGCTCCGTTTCTTGTTCAGTTGTAAACGCATTGCGTGTTGTCGAGATTTGCGAGAGGACAAGAATAGACGAGTTCAATCATTAGTGATAGAATAAATTCGCACGATAGAGTAGAATAGAAGTGAAATTGTTCCTAACTTTGCAAGCTCTAGGGGATAAGTACAGGCGTCTCCGTACCGATCCCTCAGACTCTACTAAGCTTGTCCGTGAATTGTGATACCTAGGCAACCTAGTGCTCTGATACCAACTTGTCAGGACCCGAAATCCCGCCGTCGGGAACGTGATGGCGTCTAACGTTGAACCTGCTAGACAAGCCAACGTTACTGGTTATTCTAACTTGTTTCCTTATTTTTAACAATTGATAGGTGATATACAAGATCGGAATAAATAAAATGCGGAACAAATGAAAGTTAACAATTTAATTGAATACTATTACAATTTCCACAATAAACTTCCCAGGATTCGGTGTCACAATTTCACGGATTGTCTATGAATACTACAAGTATATGTCTGAACAAATAAAGTACTACTGTCTCAGAAATATGTAAAGACAAGAGAGAAATAGGATAGGAAGTGACGCCAAGGCCCGCAGACGTCTGCAGGACTACCTCAGTGTCGCCTGATGGACCGAAGGGAGCCACCTAGATCAGTAACCACTGGGTCCAACACTGGGATCTGCACAACAAAAATTGTGCAAGTGTAGCATCAGTACAACCGACCCCATGTACTGAGTAAGTGCCGAGTCTAACCTCGACGAAGTAGTGACGAGGTTAGGACACGACAAATAATATCACCTGTGCAGTTTAATAATATATAAAAGAAATAACGGCAGGAAATAAACAGTTAAGTACAAAAATAGGGGGAAAACATGCTGTGAAAAAAAGGGGGTGGCAATTACTGAAATAATGGAACAAGGCAACAATTTGAATATCGAAGTAACAACAGGAATTAAAAACACAGAAAAACAAGTAAATAGAAATGGCACGGCATGTCCCCCCGTGCTAAAATATCACAAACACGGCACAAGATGTCCCCTTGTGCTAAAACATCATAAACACGACACAGAATGTCCCCTCGTGCTAAATCACATAAACATGGCGCGGAATGTCCCCTCCCCTCGTGCTAAAATATCATAAAAATGGCACGGAATATCCCCTCGTGCTAAAACATCATAAACACGGCACATAATGTCCCCTCGTGCATAAACAACATAAACATGGCACGGAATGTCCCCTCGTGCTAAAATATCATAAACACGGCACGGAATGTCCGCTCCTGCTAAAACATCATAAACACGGCACAGAATGTCCCCTCGTGCATAAACAACATAAACATGGCACAGAATGAACCCTCGTGCATAAACAACATAAACATGGCACGAAATGTCCCCTCGTGCATAAATATCAAAAACAACAGTTTGGCAAGAAAATCAACAATAGGAAACCATAAATGCAAAGGAATAATCAACAGTAATAATACCGTCCCGGCAAGGGACACAACTATAACCAACCTCACTCAAGTGTATAACTTAACAACTATTCCTCAATCGAACAAATACTCAACAATATTCACAAATTAAGAATTTCTCTCAAATGAATACTACCAAATTGATATTAAATTCCATAACGCAATAAACCTCAATGAAAATCACATAATTACTCATATTTGACTCACGAGCATGCTTGACCACAACATATAGGTACTCGTCACCTCACCTATACATTGGACATGGAATAAACACGTAGCAAATAAGACTCAACACCTATTTCCTCAAGCTAAGGTTAGGCCAAACACTTATTTTGATGCCACGAACACAATTCAAGCCTCAACTACCGCTTTACCTCTTTATTCCACCACCAACTCGCTCGTATCTAGCCACAAGTTACTTAATTATATCAATAAATGCTAAATGAATCAATTCTAATGCATGGAAATGAGTTTTCTAAAGTGTTCCCCAAAAAGTCAAAAATTGACCCCGGGCCCGCTCGGTCCAAACCCGAAATTCAGACCAAAACCCGATTACCCATTCACCCCCGAGCTCAGATATATAAATGATTTTGGAATCAGACCTCAATTTGAGGTCTAAATCCCAAAATTTTAATATTCTTAGGTTTTACCCAAAATTTCCAATTCCACCAAGAAAACCCTAGATTCTAGGATGAAATCTTGTAAAAAGAAGTTAAGGAGTAAAGAAAATGAGTTAGAAATCACTTACTAATTTTTTGGAGAAGAAAGAGTTTTTGGAAAATCGCCTCTTATGTTTTTAGGGTTTTGAAAAATGAAAAATAACTGAAAATCCCGTTTAAATATAACCCTCTCAGGCCCCCACCGCGGACCACACAAAAATGGAGTGCGACCGCACAAAGAAACAAACAAAAGAAAGAAAGAAAACAAAGAAAATAACTGCAGTGACATGCTTTAGTATTTTGGCCATAACTTTTTCTACAGATGTCCAAATTGTAATTTCTTTACCTTTCTGAAAACTAGACACGAAGGGCTACAACTTTTGGGGAATCAACTCAAAATTCCTTGAATATCAAACGATATAGGCCTCCGAAGTCAGGCCAGTGAACCTGCTCCCCATCGCGGATCGCACAAAAACGAATGCGGCCACAAAGGCCCTTCCGCGGTCAGCACAAAATCCAGTGCAGACCTCGCTGACGGTTCAGAGATATGTACTTCTTTGACCTGCAACAGCTATGTTTTAAGCCTAAAAACATCCCGGGACCTACCCGAAATTTACCCGAGCACTTGGAACTTCAAACCAAATGCGCACACAACCTTGAAAATATCCTATGGACTTATTCGTGTAATCAAATCACCAAAATAACATCATAAACATCGAATTAAATCCCAAAATCAATGAAATTCCTCAAAACTTCTTTAAACATCAAATTTTACATTTAAGGTCCGAACTTTACAAATATGACACAAGTATTATATCGAACTTGTACCGGGCTCCAAAACCAGATACGAGCCTGATACCACATGTTTCACATAGAATTTTATTTTCAAAATCTCTTATATTTTTTAGAAAACAATTCCTTTTAAAAATTCATTCCTCTGACTTGGGACCTCGGAATTCGATTCCGGACATACGCCCAAGTCCCATATTTTTCTACAGACCCTCCGGGACCGTCAAATCACAGGTCCGGGTACGTTTACCAAAATGTTGACCAAAGTCAACTTTATTCACATTTCAAATTCAAAGTTGCTAATTTCTTTAGTTTTTTCACATCAAGGCTTCCCGGCCACACGCCCGGGCTGCACACGCAAATCTGTAATGACCCGGCCCGTCGTTACGTAAAACCCTCATCATAACTGTTGTTATTGACTTATTATAGATTAGTTATTTTGTTATTAATGTGTTAGAGTTGATATGCTTGGAATCGGAATGGTTAAATGAGAATTCAGACACTTAGTCCTTAAGAATAGCCTTAAAAATGGGAAACTCAACTAAGAGTTGACTTATTGGTAAACTACCTCGGAATGAGGATTTTATGACTCAGATAGCTTCGTTAGGTGATTTGGGACTTAGGAGTGTGTTCAAAATAATTTTGTGATGACCGGTGTAGAATTAGGCTTGAATTGGCGAAAGTTGGTTTTTGGCGATTTCCGGAAGGCAGTGGAAAATAGGCTATCGAGGTCGGAATGGAATTCCGATAGTTGGAACAAGTTCGAAATGTCATTTTGAACTTGTCTGCAAAATTTCAGGTCAATCGGAGTTGATTTGGATAGTTTCGGCATCATTGGTGAATTTTAGAAATATCAAAGTTCTTAGGCTTGAATCCGATGTGAATTTGGTGTTTTGATGTTAGTTTTGGTGTTTTGAGAGTGAAACTAAGTTTGAATGATGTTGGGATACGTTGGTAAGTTTGGCTGGGGTCCCGAGGGGCTCGGGATTAATTTCGGGTGATTAACGGACTCATTTGGACTTAGAACAATTGTTGGTTTTCTGGTTTTTCTGCACTGTGATTTTGTTCACTGCGATCGCGGGCGAAGAAGTGCGATCGCAGAGAGTTAATATGGTCATGCTCAGATTTGTTCTATGCGATCGCAAGAAGGGAGGTGCGATCGCAGAGTAGAGGGAGGACAAGTCAGTGCGATCGCGTGGAATAGGCTGCGATCGCACAGAGGAAGATAAGCGCGTGGGGTTGGCTGGCAATTGCACTGTGCGATCGCGTGCACAATGATGTGATCGCGGAGGTCAGGGAAATTGGTCAGTGCGATCGCAGGGCCAAGGCTGCGATCGCGGAGAACAAAAGCCTGGGCAGTTAATTAAAAGCCCTTCCGCGACTTAAACCTCTTTTTACACCATTGTTGTACGGAAAAGAGCTCTTGGGGGCGATTTTGAAGAGGGAAATCCTTGTTCTTCATTGAGGTAAGTTTTCTAGTCATTAAAACTCGATTATGGGTGATTATAGACCATAATCCCAGCCTTTAATTCATGAAAAACAGTAGAAAAATAGGATTTTGGGGCATGAGATTATGAGACCTTCAAGGGTCGATTTGAGGGGTCAAACGGACTCCGATTTTGGTGTTCTTTATATGTACGGACTCGTGGGATGATGAAGAACACTTTTATGTAAAAATTTCTGAGTTTCGGGACGCGGGCCCGGGGGTCGGGTTTTGCCCGGTTTCGGATTTTTGAGTAAAATTGATATCTTTCGATTGGAAATTGTTCCTTAAGCCCATATTGATGATAAAAATCTGAACTTGGTAGATTTGGAGCCTTCGGAGGTTGATTCGAGAGGCAAGCGCATTGCGGAATAGTTTTCGGGCTAGTTTTGAGGTAAGTAATGTCTTTAAATCCTGTCCTGAGGGTATGAAACCCCGGACTATGCACCCTTTCACGGGTTTTGAAATAAAAAGGTGGAAACTTTGGAACATGCTTCCTATTTAGGCGACTATTGAGTTGTGAAACCGGATTTCTAAGCCTTTGCTTAATTAGTATTTATACTTTATGATATGTTTTGGGTTGTAAGCCATGTTTGGGGCCTAGTGCCGATCTGTTTTAAACCCCTTGGGGATGTTTTTACTATTTTCCTCACTGACATGTTATGATTTTTCACTCAGTCTTNTGAAATTGTTTTGACACTCAGAGTATTTTGATACTACCTTCTTGAAAATAAAATACTGTTTTTGGGTCGAGAACCCGGTATATTATGGCCTGAAGGGCAAATTGAGAGTGTCTGACTGAGTGAGGCTGCTGGCCTATATTGTGAGGATGATATGATATGAGTGAGGCTGCGGGCCTATATTGTGTGTGAATTATGCCATGCTGTGACTTGTTATTGCGCTTGGGCTGTAGGAGCCCCTCCGGAGTCTGTAACACACCTCCCAGTGAGCGCCGGTACCGAATGAGTGATGCCCGCGGGGCTTATGAAGAGTGATTGTGATGATGCCTGATGGGCAGAGTGATTGTGAGGATGCCTGATGGGCAGAGTGATTGTGAGGATGCCTGATGGGCAGAGTGATTGTGAGGATGCCTGATGGGCAATGGTTACGATAAATGATTTTGGCCCGAGGGGCAGTTTTATGAAAGATTTTACTGAGTTTTCAAACTATGATTTACTTCGTTTTCACACTGGTTTTACTGAGAATTTTACTGAGATATACTGATATTGCACTTGTTTCGAAGGTTTTTCTGAAAACTGATTTCGAACTCATTATTTGATGAATGCTACGTGGTGACTTGGTGTTTTACTGGTTTGTGGAATTGTGTACATGTTCTGTGTGTTTATATTACTCAGACTGTGATTTATTTTCATTACTACTGAGTTGGCGTACTCATAAAGACTCCCTGTGCCTCTGTGCACAGATCTAGGTACTAGTTCGCAGCAGTAGCTGACGCAGTTTGATAACAACATTTCACGGGATTTCGAGGTAGCTGTCCAGCGTCCACAACTTCTCCATTTCCCTTTCTTATTTAGTTTTAGCATTTGATTCAGAGACATATATTATAGTTTTTTCAGAGTTAGATTTATTTATTCTTAGATGCTCATGACTATTGACTCCAGTTCTTGGGAGGTTGTTAGACTATTTTTTTTTTGGACGTTAAGACTTATTTATATAAATTTTGCTATGGTTGCTTGATTATTATTTAATTGTGAACTATTTTAATTGAACAAAAGCGTAGTAAGGTGATGGTTGGCTAGCCTAGTTCCACGATAGGCGCCATCACGGCCTGTTAGGATTTGGGGTCGTGACAAAATCGAGGTGAGATAGAAGGAGGTTGTCACGACCTCGGGACACAGAATTACTAAGGATACACGGGATGACCTTTTGGGTCATCACATTGAGCGGAAATAACCGATCATTGTCGGTCGATTTTATTAAAAAATAAAATTACCGACGAATTCGATTGATTTTAATATTAATATTAATTTATTTTAAATAAAAAATCGACCAAAGTTGGTCGGTTCCATAAAAAAAAAATATTTTAAGAAACCGACCGTCTTCGGTCGATTGTTTGACCGACTAAAATCTGTCGGCCGATTTTGCCTAATTTCTAGTAGTGAGACATTAAACTATGACTTAATTAATTATTTTAGGAAAAATTGTGTAACGTGAGAAAGTATTGGATAAAAAGTGTCAATATAGTTTGCACTAATTCTTTATAATTCACGCATTACCATATGGGCTTGTGACATTTTTTTTTCTTTTGACTATAAAGCCATATTTGTTTAATTACAATATCAGCTGAATCTGAACGTATATAGGATTACTAAGATATTGTCTCTAATTTGAGTAGTGAATAATTAAGATTATTGATTTTCTCAACATTTCAATGTGTATATCTTTATTTCAAATTACTTAATAAGAATTTAAATAAAATAAAATAAATTATTACATTCACAAAGTATTAGAGAAACTAGTAATTTATATATATGATCATTTTTCACGAAGCGGACTCTAACGCCGGTAATAGCGGTAGCTAGCGCATGTGGTAGTTGCGTGAGGTTGTTATCGATAGTATAGGTGGTTGGTGATGATCGTTGTACATTGACAACTCGCGATGGTTGTTCAGTTGCAAGAAAAGGTAATGATTATGTGGTGATGATTACTGCCATTGGAGGTGGTAGAGGTCGCCGTGGTTGTGCAATGGATACTTAGTGGTAGAGGAGATTGATAACTGTGCGGTGAAAGTTAGGGACGGAGATGATTGATGACGATACTTAGTTTTGTGGTCGAGACTCGAGACTAGTGGTGATGGTTATGTGGTACATGTTAGTGGATAGAATGGTACTAAAAAGTTTCCTTTGTAGAAATTGTTTGTTAAATAACATCTTGATAATTTTAAGACATACGAGCTCTAAATAAAATAGACCTATTAAAAATAAATAATAATAGAAAAATGCGCTTAATGTACTGAGGTTCGAATGATTCAAATTTAGACCTCTATTAAATTAAAAAAAAAAAAAAGAGGCCGAAAGGATTATTGAACTTCTTATTGCCCAGGGGGATTAATACAACTCCGAAAAGAAAACAAAAACTAAAAAAATAACAAATATATTATAGTTTGAATTGAAATTTCATCCAAATAACCTAAAGTATAGAACAAATATATTAGAACAAATATAGACAATGTAGAACAAATATAGACAATGTAGGAAAAGAAAAGTATAGAAAAGCTAAAGAAGAAACAAAAAAAAAAGAAGAAAAAAAAAAAGAGAACAAATATACTCTTGGCTTCAAAGCCTTAAGTTTAATTCTAACTCATCCATTTTTCATCAACATGAACTAACTGAGATGTTTCAGATATATTTACAATTTTGAAAAATCAAAATCTATATATGGTCTTGTTAATTGGAGTTTCATGATTTAAGTTTATAAATATTAAATTTGGACATTAGATGTGATACTTTCTTGCTACCTGATGTATATGTGGTTGCTGATATGCGTACATACTTCTGCCACTAACCTTATCTTTAATCAGACGGGACGATATGGTGGTAACAATAATAATTTGGGCCATAGCTCTCTCATCTCACTCGTGAATCGAGAGAGCGGTGTCTTGACCACCACTACCATATCGTCCGGCCTAATTACAGACGACTGTGATGGTAGATGTATGTAGCAGGACCAGCAGCCACAAATAAACCAGCTAGCTAGCAAGAAGGAACCATGTCCAAGCTCCAAATTCAATAGCTATAAACCTAAATGAAACCCCTCCTAATGAATTATTAGACCAAAGGTTAAGGCTTCTATTTATAATAATAGGAATGTGTATGGCCAACAAACTTTTTAATTTTTTATACTTTAAATAAGTTTGAGAGTGTAATTCTTTTTTTCTTTCTTTTGCATCATCAATACTATTTTATTTGTCATAGGAGATCACTTACCATTTATTATAGGTTATAATTAATGATATTAAATAGAATCATTTTTTATTATTTTTATAAGTGATGTGATTATGTCAATATTTTTATACCTTCGCTATATAGAACTTAAAACTATGAAATTATACCTTTGTTATATTGAGACGCTAGTCTTTATGAAATTTTAGTTCCCTCTACGAATATCTCACTATCTCAAAATATTTAGCGGTATTTAGTTAAAACGAATCATACAACTTTATCTTTTAAAACGCCGAATTTACGATGAACATGAACTGATTTCCAAATATGCTTTGTATTAATTATAATTTCACCATATTAAGTGAATATGCAGGTAATCCAATATGAGATTCTTAACACATGATTTGAGATTTTGGTTGTTTAATTCACTTTTCAACGGTCAAATCTTATGCTTTGGACCACAACATTTCATACCATTAAAATAATATTTTCAAAATTGTGAAATGCTACATTAATTATTATCTAAGGAGTCTCAAATCTATAGATTTTAATTTATGAAAACTGATGAAAATCCAAAGCTATTTGTCAAACAATTTCAAAAAATAATTTGGTCATCTATGATATCTAAAAATTTGTCTGAGTTTACCTCGGATAAATGAAACAATAAATAAAGTATGGGGAATATAAATAACAATGTAAAACTTTTATGATGTAAATATAAACTTTGCGATAAAAATTAAAATGCACCAATATTTTTTTAAAGGAATTTTTACATTCTTATGCCACATAGGAAACCTTATTACCCTCAATGTTTAAGGTTTGACTTAATTACACTTAGTATACTAAATTACCGATTTTATACCATAATTAATTTAGGGTATAATTAATTGGCAGTTTTTTACTCCTTAATTAAAGGTGCCCATATATCCCACGTTTCTCTCTCCCCATAATTCGTAACCAGCCGTTTTCTCCTCCCCTTTCTTCCTCTTCTCCATTCCCTCTTCTTCTCATCGTATCAACTTTAGTTGAAAGGCAAGATCACCGGAAAATATTGGTACTGGACAGTGCATACGGCAGGAGCAGCTGGGTGGAATTTTGAGGAGACAACAAACAAGGATGACAGCTTATGTAAACTTTCAAATACAAGAGGTTCACCCTATAATGCAACAATGAACTCAGTAGCAATTAGCATCGAGAATAATTAGAGGCTCTCTTGCTTGTTTTTTGGCGGTTGAGAACAGAAAAATAAGAGGCGGAACTTTGGACCGTTTACGCAAGGAATATTTTTGTAGATGAAGAGAAAATTTTGTAGTTATATTAAACGTAGTTATTATGATGTTAGAATAAAATTTGTCTACAAAAAAACTACACATTATCTACATTTCGGACACACTCAATGTCGTGATTGTATATAAGTTATCTACAATCTATAATTTAACTACAATTTTTCTACATTTTATCTATAATTTAACTACAATTTTTCTATAATTTTCTGCAATTTATCTACAATTTTCTGCAATATGTCTTCTTCTTCTTCTTTTTCGAGATTCAATCTGAAATTCAGTCAAAACCAAGTCTAATCTTCACCAAAACCCCTCAAAATTGAGATATAAACTCCAAACAATATTCTCGATTATTTTCAACAACACCCAATCCGAACAAACAATGATTTTTGAAAACCCAAATTTAAATTCAAAGCTTTGAAGCTTTTTAATGGCTGTCAATGGTGGAATTGCTGCTCTCTTTTCATTTGCTTTGTATTACTGAATTTGCGATTGAGAAATAGAGAGAGATGTAGAGAGAATTCTGGAAACAGAGCGTATCGCAAAAACAGAGTATGAAAAATCTTGTTCTGCGCTGTGAAAGATCATAGTGAAGCCGACGATAATTATGGAATGTGCGTGATTTGCGTTGGGGAAGATCTGGAAAATATTCTGTTTCGAATTTGAAATTAAATGTCGAGTAAATCAATATGAAGATTCTATCCACAATTTTCGCGCCTATAAAAAGGAAAATTCTGCCCTTTTTGTGCCTTATATACGATTGGTACATAAATTGTAGAAATAACATGCACAGAGCGGGTAATTAACATATAATGAACATATTTGATAATAAGGTTTCATATATGGTATAGGAAGAAAAAAATCCCTTTTTTTAATTAGGAGTAGTACTAATGTTTTAGTAAGCTGAGCCCATTCAGTCCTATTGATCTTAGAAAATAGGATGGATTTTATGTGAAGAAATATATTTGAAATTGGATAAGGGGTCAGGTTTCTTGGAATCACTTTCACGCGTTTGTATTTATCTTTAATTTTAACTAATACCCATATATTTTTCCAATAAACGTTATTAGCATACATTTATCTTTTAAATAATGTCCTTGTAAACTAATCCAAATTAATTAGGTATGAATTAAAAGAAACAATCGTGACATTCACGAATAACCATAGCTAAATCCAGGATATAAAATCAATTCGTTCAGAATGAGCAAGATCTTATTATATAAATATATTCTAATCTTTTAGGTTTAGTCACGCTTACTATAAAAGTTTATAATGATAAAAAAGAACTTCTTTTACTGTAATAAAGGCTGAATTAAAATTAGGAATCCAAGTTTATGAAATTTTCGAGATGCATCCAGCTAATCCAACGACAACTTTAAAGTATTAACACTAAGTCAGAAAACGCTCTTACCATGGTCTAATTTTATTCTTGTTTACCTTGAAAACGGTAATTACAATTAAATTTGATTGTGTGATTCTAAAAATACGTAATTTATTTTAATACTAGTTGTTAGGCAATAGATTTGAAGTGTGAGTTAGGAAAATGAGATGAGAGCAAAAGGTAATGGGTTAAGCAAACCGAACAGTGGCGAGATCAGGGTCTCGAGGTGGCCTAAGTCGGGCCTCGAGGTCGAGCTAATGCGCTTGACTGGAACGGTCGATGACGAACTAACAGTTCTAAGGGCTTGGAAGATGGCTCTTTATGATCAATGATGAGTAATAAATGAAGAACAATCAATGAAACACAATAAATGTAAGCAATAAATGTAAGCAATAAATACAAAGGAACAATGATAGAGTATGTTTAAGTTGGAGAGCAGAGAATGTTCTTGTTCTTGTATTGAATATCATGTGTGCAAAAAATGATAAGGGTCCCCTTTATATGGGGGGGGGGGGAGGGAGGAGGAATCCCAACATAGTACATATGCATTTATTACAAAGATATGCACCCGATACAACTATTTAATATCACGGTACAGACTTGTACTATTCTTGCAGACCTAGTCAGCTCTACCCACGTACCTTTTGGGAATTTCCCGCTCCGAATTACACCGTCCCGAGGTCGAGCGTGGGGAATCCCTGATGTGCTCCTTCGAGGTTGAACCTCGAGTTGTGCCTCGACCCTTCTGAAGGTGGGCTACGAAATACCATAATAATCATAAAATCGGACTCTCCGATTTTAGCCGTATACAGATAGTCCCCGTGTTTCTTAGAGTAAGATGATAAGAAACGGTCTTGAATACTTGTCTCTTCGATACTATCATCATGACGTCAGCCCCGTCAGAGCATTAAATGACATGAGTCGAAGGCTGCATAGAGGTCGCTGTCAGCACGATTATCGAGAAGCCCACAAACCGTTTTTGGTTCGACTTTTCCGCTTCTCAAATGTTGCCCAAACGGCTTCTATAAATACCTCAAGTGTTTTCCATTCATACTTTTACAACATTTTCATGTCTTCATAACTTAGTTCAAAATTTCTTGCATTCATCTCCTTTCAGTGCATGTTCCTTCATCTTCTTTCTTTGAAATTGAATTGTAATCATGGAAAAAACCTCCAAAGCGGTACCTCATAAAGAGGGCACCACTTCTTCATCACGCCCGTCTAAGGGAAAATCAAAAACACCTCCAAGTATCGAGCAATGTATCTCAGGCCCCTTCGATACGATCTACGATTTTACCATTGATAAACCCTCTTTTACATTGGGCCGATGCGAGCCTATATCTCGGTTCATCAGTGTAATAACCGAGGTGGAGAGAGTAAAAATAGACTGCCGCTGGGGGGAGGCAGTACAAGTATAAATCCCCAAAGTTGAGGAAATCATAGTAACACACAAAGCTGGCTTCCTCAGCGTATATACATACCCCTTCACTCTAGGCCCCGTAGACTCTTCTTCCCCAGCGATAGAACTGGTGATTCTTTACTTTTGCCGTCAGTACCGAGTGACACTCGGTCAGATTTATCCTTCTTTCTGGAGGATTTTTTACATGCTCCGGTATTTTTCCAACTAGGTCGAGGGAATGACCTTCACCCTCTACCACTTGATCAGATTGTATAGCCCCGTCTCTTCCAAGGGGGTTTAATCAAGCTACACCATCGATCTGCCAAGACATTCTCTACAAGCATCGATGAGGACAAAGACCGGGGATGGATGAGCCAGTTTGTCAGAGTAAGAACCTCAGACATCATCCCTGCTGATAGGATGCCATTCCCGGAGGAATGGAACATGAAGCGTAAGTTTCTTCGTATCGAGTACATTTTATTGCCCCTCATTTCTTCTTTTGAATTGATTTTCTTTTGATTATGTAGCCACCGTTTGGTTCACAGGCGCGGTACAGAACCTCCCGGGATGGATCAATCTATTAGATTCGCCTTTTCATACAACAAGCGTGTTTGGCGTGATTTGGCCAAAACGCGGTGGCAAGCCAAGAACCACAGTATGATTTCTTTGTTGTCATTAACATTGATGTAAGTATTCTTTCTGGTGGTAAGTTTGATATACCATGCCTGTGCAGGCCTCGGGGAAGGCGTGTCGATGAGGCCGCCTCCTCCCGGTGAAGAAGAGGCTTCGAATCCAGCCAAAAACAAGAAAAGGAAGAAGGAGACGTAGGCGGAGTCTCCAAAGAAAACCAAGGTCCGCAAGCCCAAAACTGATGCCACGGTCTTGACTTCGGTTGCAAACGCAAGTCTTCATACTTATGAAGATGATGATGATGATGATCTCCCTTTGCTACAAAGGGTAAGATGAAGTGATGACGCTTCGAGTAATGCTGGGCAGAAGGATGTTGAACCGAGGATGGCCGATGCAGACCCACCTCACGTCGAAAAGGCCCCCAAGGAGGGTGCTGGCGCAGTCCCCGTGCCACTCGCCGGCCATGGTACAATCCGTGATGACGAGTTTGGTGGGCCCTAATCTAAAATTATTCGGGGTCGAGAAGAGGGCTCGATAGAAATTGATGTCGTGGGTGGCTTCGAATTGGGCCCTATGTTTTCTCCAAGGGAGATAAGGGAAGCCCAAAACAGGGATGCCATCGATGTGGGGGCCTCTTAGGGAGAGGATGATACATTTAAATATTACTTCATCGGTCTCGAGGAGGATACCGATCTTGACGCCCCTGTTGCTTTCGAGGAGGCTGGAAAGCTTCAGAAGAAGGTAATCCTTTTCAACATATTACCTGTGCTTTGAATTTCTATCCTTATTTTTCTAACTTCTCTCCTTCGTACTGCAGGTCAAGAAGCTATATGACCATGCCTTTTCTAAGCTTCAAGACGAGCTTACTTGGCGTGAGGAGGAGCTCGAGAAGCTCACCTCGGAGCTGAATGAGTCAAAGACTTCCTCTGCCTGAAAGGACGAGGAGCTGAATGAGCTTCGAGCCAGTCTGGAGGGAGTGCACCAGGAGCGGACTAGCTTCACCGAGTAGGTAACATGACACTCATGATTTCATCTTTTCATTCTCATAGTTTGGTATTCACTATCTTGATTTGTTTTTGCAGATTGAGCAGAAGAATGCCCTGGTGAGGCAACTTCAGGAGGATGTCGCAGTCAAGGAAGTTGACGTCCTCGAGCTGAAGTGGCAGAATGATGTCGTGGCCTTGGAGAGAGATATTCTTCAAGGAGAGTTGAACTCAGCCCGTGATCTTTTCCGAAATGCCCAGGAGGAGGATACTACATTATCTGCGGCCAAGTTTGAGGCCGATGAATGTGTAGCCTCATATAAAAGGGATGCCGCTGTCGCTAACGATCGAGCCAGAGAGATATCCGAGAAGGCCGAGCTGAATTTGGCTCGGGCCATTGCTCATGCTCGTTGGCAAGCTAGGAGGCAGGCCTTCGAGGAAGCAAGCACCGAAGGTGTCGACCTCTCTGCTGAGATTGAGAAATCCAAGACTTTGGAGGAAGAATCAGCACCTTCAACTTCTTTGGACGAGGGCTCCGGAAGCCACTCAGATAATAGTGAGGGCGAAGAGTAGGCTTGCTTCGTCATTTTTGCTTTCTTCTTTCTTTTTTCCTTTCTTTTTGTATATGGGCTCCTCGGGGGAACTTTTTAAAGACGCCTTTTGTAAATGTATTTTTGAGAATGCAAAAAAGACTCTTTTGTTTCAAGTCTTCAAATTTTACCCTTCAATGTTCACGCGAAGTTAATATTTGAAATTTGATGTCGGCTCTTTGGAATCCGTACTTAGAATAATAGAGATCCTCGAGATCGGGCACTATCTTAAGGCTAGATCGATATGCGGATCTCGATAGCTCTTTTAGAGCCCATACTTGGAGTAATAGAGATCCTTGAGATCGGGCACCATCTCGGGACTAGAATGATAGCTCTTTTAGAGCCCATACTTGTAGTAATAGAGATCCTCTAGATCGGGAACCATCTCGAGGCTAGAATGATAGCTCTTTTAGAGCCTATACTTGGAGTAATAGATATCCTCGAGATCGGGCACCATCTCGGGGCTAGATAGATACAGGGATCTCGATTCTCGGACGCTGTATGACAGCGTCACTCATATGACATGACTGTGAGGTGATCGAGGTGGTCCCGCCAGTACATTTCCCCAAAACTTATTATGACTTGGTCAGAATTAATTGGCCTTCAACGTAGGCGAACAATCACCGCTTGCTCTATATATGTATTTGTTTTCTTCTTATTTGAGGATTTTGCCACTTTGAGCAACTATCCTTTTTATAGAGCTTTTCTCTCTCGAACCAATTCTTCCACCAATTTAGTTTAAGGTTCTTGCTTCGAGTTTTCATCTCATTTTTCTTGTTTCATCATAGCTATGGTTACCGTGCCTGAATCTGTCCATCAGGAAGAGGAGAGTTCTTCCACTGCTACCTGTCCGGTCGGTGGTACACCTCCGGCGTTGGGTGAGCGAACCTCGAGCTGCTTTGTCTTGAGGGGGGACTTTACGTTAGAGAGGCCCCTCAATTTTTAGGGCCATCGGGAGCATGCATCGAGGTTCATCCCATCAATAGGAGAAAAACACCTCGAGGCAGTGAGGAAAGACTGCGGATGGGGAAAAGAGGTGGTACTGCAAGTACCTTCCCTAGAGGAGGATATCATGGCTTATGTAGAGGGTTTTAAAATGTATATACGTACCCCTTTACGTTGGGCTGTATCGACAGAGTCGTGCTCGAGTTTTGTAGAAGATATCGGGTTACCCTAGCACTGGTTGACCCGTCCTGTTGGAGGATAGTGTTGATGATAAGGTTCTTCGCGGAGAAAGCCGGGCTTGAGTTCACCATCAACCATCTTATCAGATTGTATCGGACCTTACATTATCGGGGCCTGATTACCCTGCGACGTTGATCCACCCGGCCCTTTGTTACCAGTGATGAAGAAAATGGGGACCGAGGGTGGATGAGTCTATTTGTTCAAGTGCAGACTGTTGATATTATCCCCGTAGAGTTTCTGCCATTTCCTGAGAAATGGAATTTCACACGTAAGTGCTATGATGCGCTCTATCATTTTTGTGATTTTTAGTGGAGTTAGACTCCGTAAGAATGCTTTCTTTCTTTTTCGGCAGCGACCCCGTGGTTGTCATATGAGGTTCCCGACTTGGCGGATTAGACTCAGAAAATGGAAGCTTGCTCGATTTACGATGAGCGTAAGTGGAGAGACTTGTCGAAGGGTAGATGGGAGGCGAAAAATCACGGTAAGTGCCGCGTGATTCCTCTCTTAAGGAACATTTCCCTTTGCATTTTCTAACTTCCTTACTGCAGGCATCGGCGAATCCTCCAAGATGAGACCGTGCCCTCTTGGAGAGGAGGAAGGATCGTCGGCTTCAAGGACGAAGAACGATAGCAAGCAGAAGGAGTCCTCGGGGGACGAGGGTACTCATAGTGAGGCAAGGCCTTCCCGGAGGCTCAAAGAAGATGTAGACGTTAAGCAGATCATATATCCATTGGCCGTTGTGTAAGAATCGGTGCAACAGAAGGGGGAGGAGTGGCTCATCCCTTGCCACCGTCTCCTTCCCCCATAGAAGGTACTTCGAGGGATAACGGTCTTTTGTTGCTATCTTCTTCTCCCGTCGAAGGTACTTCGAGGGATAATGATTTTCTGCCGCCATTTTCTTCTTTCATAGAAGGTACTTTGAGGGATGTTCGGGGCCAAGGGCCGCTTAAAGGGAGCAGAGTCCCGAATAATCATATCCCTTCTCGGGATGGTTCAACTAGGGCCGAAGAGGGCATACCAGGAGATGCTCGCTCGACTCTCGAGGAGGCTCATCGGTTCTGTTCTTCGTAAGCTTCGTTAACTCTTTGATCTTTCAGCTTTGTAATTTTGTTCTTTGAAATTGAAGTTTCTTCTTCATAGGCCTTTGACAAACTCAAATCTTAGTTGCTTCGCTGCGAGGCTCGGTTGCAAAAAGCCTTGGACGGGGAGAAATACCTCAGGCTTCTATGTTGTAAAAGAGCAAGAGAGTTGATATACCTTCGTGATGAAATGAATCAAAGCTAGAACTACGAAGGCCGCCTCGAGAGACAGGTAACCTTTATTTTGAGGGAATGCATGTTTCCTCCCCTACCTTCGGAGATTGATATTTTGATATTTCAGTTGCAGAAAAAGCTTGGAGCATCTTTGGGGCGAAGTTGGTCAAACCAATTATGAGTGCAATGAGCTAAGGGCTCAGATAGATACCCATATTGCGGCCAATAAGAATGCTTTGGCCAAGGCTTCTGCCCTCGAGGTGAGGCTCTGAAATGCTCGTGAAAATAGCTCGATCCAGACGAGCAGGATTGTAAAGCTTGACTCTGATCTTTTGAAGATGAAGGCCGGGGTCGTGGATGCCCAGGCTGAAGCTGAAGAGGTTCGAGCTAAGGCTGATAAGAAAGTGGCCGTCTACTTAAAAGACGCTACTGATGCTCGAGTCGAATTGGGAGGGGCTTCTGATCGGGAGAGACGAAGCAATGAATATGCCCGATGCAGATACCGAAAGGAAACCCTCGAGGAGATCCACGCTAGGGGCTTCGATCTCTCGAAAGAGATAGAGTAGGCCAAGGCAGGTGAATATGACACCAAATTCCTTGTATCCGATGCCGAAGGTAATGAGGAAGAGTCCGATGGAGCCGCAGCCCCCGAGGGGAAAGTAGACTAGGCTTTCCTTTTCTGCTTTGTATAAGACTCCCCCCTGGGGGCATTGTGAATGTATATTTGTAATACATATATATAAAAAATCCTTTGATACTTCCAATTTTCTTGTATTTATCCTCCTTTTTGTTTTGAATTTCGATTGTCGATAGCTAGTCCAATGAATTGGACTTTGAGGCGAAAAAGTCCTTAGGTTTACAAATCGGCCCTGAGGCTTGTTAGGCTGGCCCGTAGGCTCTTATGAGTTTGCCCTTAGGCATTTTAGGCAGGTCCGTAGGATCTTACATATTGGCCCTTAGGTACTTTTAGTTAACCATTTAGGACTCAGTCCTCGATTCGGGTTCCGACTCGAACTCATCGACCCTTAGGTCTTGAATCGACCTTGAGGATCTTTTAGGCTGGCGCTTAGGCTCTTATGCATTGGGTCGGTACGACCTCTAATCAGCCTTGAGGCTCTTTTTAAGCTGGCCCTTAGGCTCTTACGCATTGGGTCAGTACGAACTATAATATGGCTATATTTTTCCCTCATTAAAGACTTTTTGAAGTTTTGTGTTCGTCCGTCTCTTCGACGACTCGATAAGAACCTCGATTATGAGCCGTTATGTGACAATAAATGAGCACCTCGGGAGGTTTCGCTCGATAACTTAATTTTCAAAGCCTTTTTATTATTGGAGCTGATATGGTCGAAGCTCTTTTGCTTATGCCGAGGGTAGCCTGATTAACCGGTTCTTTTCGAAGTATTTTCGAAGTACTTGAAGGCCTATGATTTTATGGCGACAGTCGGGCGTCCCCGAGTCGCGTTAGTTTGGTCGGAGCCTTATGACCGTAGTCTTTGTGTTTGGCCGTAGCCTTATAACCGTAGTCGTTGTGTTTGGCCGTAGCCTTATGACCGTAGTCATCGTGTTTGGCCGTAGCCTTATGAACGTAGTCATCGTGTTTGGCCATAGCCTTTTAGTCCCCGAGTGATGTAGGCTCGACGCCTATATCGAGGGTATGCCTTTTTAGGGGTCTTACAAGTTCGAATATATAGCCTTGATTTTTAGATCGGGATTATGCCTTTTGTAAGGTCTTATAAATTTGAACATGCCTTACTTGAGGTCTTACAGATTCTTCGGTTACTTGATACAAGTATAATTCATGCCTTGCTTGAGGTCTTATATTCTTGATGTTGCCTCGTGGAGATCTTTTAGTTCATGCCTCGCGGAGGTCTTTCATTATTGATGATGCCTCATGTAGGTCTTACACTATCGATAATGCCTCATAGAGGTCTTACATTGTTGATAATGCCTCATGGAGGTCTTATATTGTTGATAATGCCGAAGTTGTCGGCCTAGAGGTCTTATGGCGTCGAGTTATGATATATACGATTGGGTGACAGTCGAAGTTGTTGGCCCTGAGGTATTATGGCCCTAAGATCGAAATTTCCGGCCCCGAGGTCTTACGGCTTCGAGTTTTTGGTGTTAGTCCCCGAGTGTTCGGGAAATTTCTGGCCCTGGAGCCATTTCTTGTGAAAATAACAAATTTCTTTGAAGCACGAAGCATTTTGATGGCAAAAGATACTCCTTTGATTACTTGCTACAAGTATACATAGATTTCTCCATCGAGGGTTCAATTATTCTACGCGGACACGACTCATTTGACCGTTTGGCCCGATACATCAATCTCCTATCGAGACCCTCTTTGGCTTATTTTAATTTCTCCGAGGAGGTGATACCCCGGGGGGATGCCCCCCCCAAGTATTCGAGGTTGATTGAAGAGAAGCCTTGAATACTTGTTGAGTCCTCCTTAGGTAGCATTTGATGTCGCCTCGTTAAAAACCTCGTCGGTAAACCCATTTGGGATAAAATCTGATCTAAGGGAAAAAGAGCGCCACACATGCTTTAAAACCTAAGGTCTTCGAGCTGGAAGGTACTTCGATTCCTTTAATCGGACACCTGCACATAGATTAGTGTAAAACGTAAATAAAAAGGGAGATGGTTATACCTCATCGATGATGGCGTTTGAGCCTCGATATACTTTAATTGATTGTTTCGAGGACGCGGTACGGTCCTCCACACATTCATTCGGGTGCAGCCAGGAATGTAGCTTGTGATTGCTACTTGGTTGTTTGCTAGTTCTTCGGCTCCTTCGATGTAGAAGGTGTCGATGCCGGTGCCACATTGTGCACCACAGATATCTCTCTTTCCGTATGATGTTCCCCATATGCTGTTTTTATTCTGTCCTTCGTTGGAAACTTCATCATTTGATGAAGGGTTGATGGTACTGCCCTCATGCAGTGTATCCATGGCCTTCTGAGCAAGGAGTTGTATCCCATGTCCCTTTCTATGACTTGAAACTTGGTATCTTGGGTTGTTCCGGCTATGCTGACCGGAAGGATGATCTCCCCTTTTGATATCTCACTTGCCATGTTGAATCCGTTGAGGACTCAAGAGGCAGGCACGATTTGGTCGAGAAGTCTAATCTACTCCACCACCCTCGACCTGATTATGTTGGCCGGGCTACTTGGATCCACAAGCACACTCTTAATTTTAAATGTATTCACAAGAAAAGAAATTACCAATGCGTCCTTATGAGGCTGAGACATGGTCTCGATGTCCTCTTTGCTGAATGTGAGAGCGTCCTCGGGTATGTAACCCCGAGTTCGCTTTTCCCTGGTTATGGATATTTTTGTTCGTTTGACAATGGGTTCCTGTGGGACGTCGATTCCTCCCATGATCATGTGGATGACATGTTGTGGATCTTCCGTTTCATTTTTCCTATTCACCTCTATTTCCCAAAATTGATTTTTAGCTTGGTCGCTGAGGAACTCTCGGAGGTGCCCTTTGTTGATTAGTCGGGCTACTTCTTCTTGGAGCTGTCTGCAATCTTCGATCCTATGATCGTGTGTGCCGCGAAATTCGCACACCAGGTTAGGACTCCTTTGCGACAGATCTGATAGTATGGGTTTTGGCCACCTGGCCTCTTCGATTTTACCTATGATCGATACGATGTCCGAAACATCGATGTTGAAGTTATACTCAGATAATCGGGGTGCCTCCACCGATCCTGAGTGTCTGTCGAAACCGACTCTACTCACGAGTCCCCGAGGATTTTGTCTTCGATCTGCCCTACGGCCGTTTCGAGGTATGTTACGCCTTGGGGCATTTCTTTGATCTTCAGTGTATGGTTGGTACATTTCCTTGTTTGGCATGGTTCCTTTGCTAGGATCCTGCTAGGATATACTGAGCCCGAGGAGGCTCCTAGTTTGTCGTCCTCGACCCTGATCTTTGATTGATACCGGTTGTGGACATCCGCCCAAGTGACGGCGGGATATTCAACCAAGTTTGCTTCAATTTCTTTGAAGCTATTGAACTTCGTTCATTCAAGCCTTGGGTGAAGGCCTGCATTGCCCAGTCATCAGAGACCGGTGGTAATTCCATTCTCTCCATTTGAAAGTGAGATACAAATTCCCTTAGCATCTCGTTTTCTCTCTGCTTGATTTTGAAGACGTCGGATTTCCTTGTGGCAACCTTGATGGCATCGGCATGTGCCTTTATAAAAGAGCCTGCCAGCATGGCAACAAGTCTATTGATTTCGGGGATAGGTTGTGATACCACATCATGGCCCCCTTTGATAATGTATCTCCAAATTTTTTTCAATAGGACGGATTCAATCTCGTCCTCCTTCAAGTCATTTCCTTTTACGGCACAAGTGTAAGCAGTGATATGCTCGTTAGGGTCCAAGGTCCCGTTGTACTTCAGGATATCGGGCATTCTGAATTTATTCGAGATTGGCTTTGGAGCCGCACTTGATGGGAACGACCATTGCCTGAACTTCTTTGAATCTACACCCTTCAGAATTGAGGTGCGCCTGGGATCTGGTTGACCCTTGAGTTGTAGATATCGACCTTTTTGAAGTTAGCTTCTATCTTCTTCTCGCCTGATTCAATCCTCTTCGTGAGGTCCTCGAGCATCTTCATAATAGCAGGGTCGGCTGCTGACCCGTTGTTGCTCGACCTCTCCGGTGCCTGTTCGACTCGAGCAACCGTTTCCGGTGCTGCTGTACTTGGAGTTTTTTGATGGCTTTGCAGCTGAGTGATCGCCAACTGTTGTGCCTGGAGCATTTCAAAAATGACGTGAAGGCTAACCTCTCTTTCCTCCCGAGCTGGAGTTTTTTGAGCCTCCTGTTGGTTTTCTTAGCGTATACCCCCGTTAATGTGGGAGTTTATATCGACGTGTTCGGCGTTGCGCGAGCCCACGTCCACGGGGATTGGCTCCGGTGCGTCCTCAGGGTTTCACAGTGGTACACAGTGGTATACCATTCTCTCCATGGTCCTCAGAGCCGTTGTTTTCATGTGCATTCACTGAGTTAAACATTTTTTACCTGAAATCAAAGATTCTTGGACAAGAAAAAGTGTGAAGAATAACTTGTGTTTTTCAGTAAACGAACACTAAAAAAACCACTATTATATTTAGCCCCATGGTGGGCGCCAAACTGTTTACCTTGAAAACGGTAATTACAATAAATTTGATTGTGTGATTCTAAAAATACGTGATTTATTTTAATACTAGTTGTTAGGCAATAGATTCTAAGTGTGAGTTAGGAAAATGAGATGAGAGCAAAAGGTAATGGGTTAAGCAAATCGAACAGTGGCGAGATCAGGGTCTCGAGGTGGCCTAAGTCGGGCCTCGAGGTCGAGCTAATGCGCTTGACTGGAACGGTCGATGAAGAACTAACAGTTCTAAGGGCCTCGAAGATGGCTCTTTATGATCAATGATGAGTAATATATGATGAACAATCAATGAAACACAATAAATGTAAGCAATAAATACAATGAGACAATGATAGAGTGTGTTTAAGTTAGAGAGCAGAGAATGTTCTTGTTCTTGTATTGAATATCATGTGTGCAAGAAATGATAAGGATCCCCTTTATATAGGGGGGGAGGGGGGGAAATCCCAACATAGTACATATGCATTTATTACAAAGATATGCAGCTGGTACAACTATTTAATATCACAGTACAGACTTGTACTATTCTTGCAGACCTAGTCAACTCTATCCACGTGCCTTTTGGGAAATTTCCGCTTGTCCATGATAGTCACCGAATTACACCGTCCCGAGGTCGAGCGTGGGGAATCCCCGATGTGCTCCCTCGGGGTTGAACCTCGAGCTATGCCTCGACCCTTCTGAAGGTGGTCTACTAAATACCATAATAATCATAGAATCGGACTCTACGATTTTTGCCGTATACAATTCCTTCATACTAAATTAGTGCAGTTCTTATATTTGTGTAATTTTTAAGGCTGAGTTAGTTCAAAAGTAGATCCATCAATCCACGTTGTATTTCTCAATATTAGGCTCCCGCGTTATATTATTTGCACTTAAATCCCACATTTGTTGAGATAATAAAATATTATTCTTATATGGTCTTATATATTCTTTTCTTATAAGCTAATTGTTAAACACACATATTTCAAGATTGTAACATTTCAAACAAAGTGAATTTTTTTTAAAAATAGAAATGGTATTTGAAAATTTGAGTTATGCCTGGCCATGAATTTTGGGTTGTTTTTAAAATTTTGTGAGTGATATGAGCGAATATTTTTAAAAACATCTTTTTGGAGTTCTTTTAAATTTCACTTTCAAGTGAAAATAAATTTTTTTAGGCCAAACACTAATTTGGATAAAAAGTAAAAAAATTCTTATGTCCAAATGGGTTATAAGTTTGTTAGAATGAAATAATATCGTTGAAGTTAAAAGCGACAGCTCTGCAAAAATAAATCTATAAGAATTGATGTTTTTCCTATTCAGAATTTTTCCCCTTTTTGCTGTTCATATGAAATAGAAAATGTAAGGAGAAAATTAGGGTGAATTAAAAAGATAAAAATCATTTTCTGCAAAATCAAGTTGTGTGAGATAGTTTATAGTACTATATTTGTCAGTTATTTTTTTCTTGTCACAATCCGAATTCTCATCGTCGGGACTGAGATGACGCCTAATGCTACACTTGCTAGGCAAGCCAACACTAGAGGTTTACGACATAAAAATCTTAAATATTTGCAGAGAATTACTACGTTTTAAAATATGATAAGTAAATAACGAAACGAAAACTCATAATAACCCTAGGCATTTGATATTTATATATCTACCACCCATGATCTAGAGTCACAACTCACAGATTACTATAATTTATCTACAAGTATTTGGCTGAAAGAAAAGTGTACAACTGTTTATGAACTAAAAAAACAGTAAAAGAGCATATGGGAGGGGACTCTAGGAATCTGCAGATGTCGACAAATCTACCTTGGGTCAACTGCATAGAAGTTAGCTGCAAGTCTCAGAATCCGCTCGAACCGATAACTGGATCTGCACAGAAAGTGCAGAGTGTGGTATCTACAACCGACCCCATGTATTGGTAAGTGCCGAGCCTAACCTCGACGAAGGTATGACGAGGCTACGGCGGGACACACACACACACACACACACACACACACACACACATATATATATATATATATATATATATATATATCCAATTTTCCCTTATTCCTCCGTAACAATTATATTAAAGGTAAATAATGTATATATGTTGCGGCGCGCTACCCGATCCCACCATATATCAATGTCAACATAATAATTCATCTTTATTACTCCGTTTCAATCCACCCTTATTCCTCCTGTTGCGGGGTGCAACCCGATCCCACCGAATATTCATATTTACCCTTATTCCTCCTCATAAATCCTTCCTTATTCCTCCTGTTGCGGCGTACAACCCGATCCCACCATATCAAAATAAAATTCACATCGTGTACAGAGATTCATAACAATTCACATAAAGCTCCTTTACCAACACTTGAATTCTAGAGCAAAGCTACCGGAAGCCAAGACCTTTACTACTTAGCGAGACCAAACCAAGATATCACATAAAATACTCATAAGAACAATTTAAACCAAATAAAGGGTAGGTAATAATCCTACAGGGAAACAAATATCCAACAAATAATAATTAAGCACAGGATTATAGTTTGACAGGTGACAAGTAAAGCAAGAAGGGGAGCAATATAAGGGAAACTGGGAAAACAGGTAAAACAGGTAAATTGGCAGCACATAGGTACTCGTCACCTCACGTATACGATGCTCACATGATTATCTTAATATCATCAACTATCGCTAAAGGAATCAATTTCAATGCACAATTATAGAATTCCCAACTTTTCCCCAAAAAGTCAAAAACCGACTCCGAGCCCGCTTGGTCAAATCTCGAGGTTCGGACCAAAATTTATTTACTCATTCACCCTCGAGCCCGAATATATAATTAGTTCTGGAATCCGACCCCAAATCTAGTTCTAAATTCCCAAATTTACAAAATCCCCAATTCTCTTAAAATCCCTAATTTCTACCCTTAAAGAACAAGATTTAAGACTAAAAATCTAATGCGTGTTGGTGGAAGTTGAAGAAAATGAGTTTAAGAACATGAACCTATGATTTCGTGTTGAATTCCCACTTCAAAAGTCGCCCAAGGTTGAGTTCTAGTGAAGAAGATATGAAATTTTGAACCACTCCCGTCTTTGAAGTATGTTTTTAAAACACTGGACAGGTCTTTTTCGCATTTGCGAGAAGCCTGTCGCGATCGCGAAGCTTTGGCCCTATTGGCATACGCGTTCGCGAGGTAACCTACGCGTTCATGAAGGCATACTCCCCCCAAGACTCCACGTTCGCGAGCCAAATGCCGCGTTCGCGTAGAAGGTTACTGACCCCTCTCCCGGGTCCCTTATTCTTCGCGTTTGCGATTTCCAGGTCGCACTCGCAAAGGGTAAAGCCCCCGCTGCTCCGCATTCGCGACCAGTCCTTCGCGTTGTCGAAGAGGAAATTCCCCCTGCCCCTATTTTACTTTTCGCGTTCGCGACACTACCTACGCGAACACGAAGAAGGGCATATCAAAACAGCTGCTTCAGCACAAATCTCAGATTTTCTAAGTGCAAATCATCCCATGGCCTATCCGAAACTCACCCGAGCCCTCGGGGATCCAAACCAAACATGCATACAAGTCTAGAAAGATCATACTGACTTGCTCGCACGATCAAATCGCCAAAGTAACACCTAGAACTACGGATTTAGCACCAAATTGCATGAAATTTTCAAGAAAATTTTAAAACTTCTATTTCTAGGCATGCGCCCAGATCCCATATTTTACTACGGGCCCTCCGGGACCGTCGGAACACGGGTCCGGGTCTGTTTACTCAAAACATTGGCCAAAGTCAACTAAAATCACTTTTAAATTCCAAAAATTATTATTTCTTCAACTTTTCCACATAAAGGCTTTCCGTCGTTACGCCCGGACTGCGCACACAAAACAAGGAAGATAAAAATAAGATTTTTAAGGCTAACGAGCGCAGAATAGAGTCCTAAAACACAAGATGACCCCTTGGTCATCATATTTTTTTCTTTTACTTTTTGGGATAAGAGCCAACTATTATTATATCAATATTAGAGTGTCCTTGTAATTAAAAAATAGACCTTAGAGATCAAAAAATGAATTTAGAACTATAGATTATCATAATAGTATTTTTGGTCTGTCTTTTATTTTTCTTCCATTTATAGATCTTGAAGCTAGATTTCAAGCTATTTAATTTTTTAATGATATACCAAACTGGCTTAAAGTAAGGAACTAAAATTTGAGCTTAGAATTTGATTTTCATTATATTATAGCATTATGATCAGTCTTTTATTTTCCTTCAATAAGAGAAAATCGTAGATCTTGAAGCTAAAATTACAAGCTTTTAATTTTGTAACAATATACCAAACTTGGGTTGAAGAAGAAATTAAATTTGAATATATTACATCTTCTAGACATGACTTAGAGAAATGACAAGAATGTTATTATGATATTTTTGGATTTTGAAATATTTTATTTCACTAACCATAGAAAAGTAATAAAATGTAAATATTTATCTGTTCTTGCGAATTACGTGTTCTTGCATAGTAATTTTTTTCAAAGAAGATAACCCATGCCATTGAAAACAAAACATTTTTCTTGATACGTCAAATAATTTCAGTGATATCATAAAATAAGTAATTTCTTAATTTAAAAAGTGAAAGAGATTTATCGTATATATATAAAATTCTAAATTTATTTACCCGATTTATCTAAGATTTCCTATTACAGAAAAAAAAAATTGCTCTCTCGCTTCGAAAAAAAAGGGCCTAACAGAAAAAACAGAGTGGGACACTCTCATTTTGGTCCATTTTCAGCACAGGGCTCTGTATATCTCAAATTTAATAGGGCCAGTTACACATTTGGCCTTTGAGGCTTTGACGTTTTCTTTTTCCTTCTAAAATTTATTACTGAAAATTCCATTGTGTTGCTGTGTAATATTTTTTATTTTATGTATATATATTATATGTTGAATCCCTTTAATCTTTTCGTGTGTTTATTTTTTAAGTTTTGATACTTTTTAATAAAAGTCATGACTCGCCATTGTATGGAGTCAGGAAAGGGGGAGGATGAAAGTATATTAGGAATCAACTCCCACTTATTACCA
>ML270328.1:0-27301 GCA_005239495.1 Nicotiana undulata | reverse complement strand
AAAAACAAAAGGGAACATTCATTTTTTTTGGTAAAGAAAATCATCCAACCAATAATGGTTTGGTGAATTTAGTTTAAAATTGGACCAGAATCCTATACTCTTGGCTTCAAAGCCTTAAGCTTAGATCTAAGTCATTATTATCCTCATAAACGAACTGATTCGCGTCAAATCTATCTCTAATAGGAATTTCTAGCATTTTGATACGGCCTTGTGAACTCAGAGGGGTTTTCATTAAGGTTTATAACTATTGGATTTGCACCTCGAACACGATTCCTTCTTGTGAACCGAAGCATTTGTCGATGTTGGTTTATATGTACGCCTCTTCCAAAGCGATGACTTCCTATCGTGCTGGTACGATATGGTGGTGGTGGTTGAAACGTAGCTCGTGACAAATGTTCATTTGTCACGACTCTTGCATATCGCGTTGGTTTTGTTGTGTATATCTCTTCATGCTCGTCTATTGGATGTGCTTGAACGTGATTCATAAATTCTTGATAGCCGCGAACGATTTTTTGACATATAGCACACTGAAGCAAATCAAGGTGATGAGGCATTATTCAAAAGGAAAAAAGTTAAATGTATGAAGTCAAGCAAAACTTAAAAGTTCTGCTAAAGAAGGTCAAGATGATCACTTATATGGTTTATTCAGAACGAGGAGAGAATACAAAATTATACACGTAAATTTTAGTGAATTGATGTAAGAATTTATAGGCGAGCATGCTGCTTATCTTCACTTGTAGATTCTACTCCTGATGTTATGGTAAGTCCGTTAAAGTAAATAGTAAATGATATTGTTGTTTACGCTCTACAAATTATCAAAACTTGAAAGTAGTTGAGTCTTACAATTTAACCTAAGTGCAAGTTAGGGAAAAGCAGGTAAAACCACTAAAATATGCTGCACGTAGTTCAAGTAGACAATTAAGGCAAGTAGGCATATTTTCTTAGTCTAACAGGATGCTATACATGCTAATAAGTTCAAACAAGAGGAAAGACATGCTACTATTTAGTGAAAATCGGGTTTTTACACATTTATCCCGTATATGTACTCGGTACCTCACATACACGACGCTCATATATCAAAACAATACTAATCCTAAGGGGAGTTTCCCTCACACAAGGTTAAGCAAGCCACTTACCTTGAACCAAGCTCAAACCAATCTGAAATTGCGCTCTTTCCACGAATATCCGACTCCGAATGGCCAAAATCTAGCCAAAACCAATTACATAATATAAATATTAATTACAAGAAACTAATCTAACGAACGGAGTCAAAGTTAAAGCAANTTTATTACTGAAAATTCCATTGTGTTGCTGTGTAATATTTTTTATTTTATGTATATATATTATATGTTGAATCCCTTTAATCTTTTCGTGTGTTTATTTTTTAAGTTTTGATACTTTTTAATAAAAGTCATGACTCGCCATTGTATGGAGTCAGGAAAGGGGGAGGATGAAAGTATATTAGGAATCAACTCCCACTTATTACCAGGGGCGGATCTAGAGTGGACAAAGCGCGCGAGTTCGGCCGAATACAGTAGCTTTGGTTTGAACCCTGTATTTGCCTTAAATATTTCATTGAATATGTTTTATTAATTAGAACCCAGTAACATCAAATGATTAGAATTCTGAACTCATAAACTTGAAATTCTGACTCNTTCGCGTCAAATCTATCTCTAATAGGAATTTCTAGCATTTTGATACGGCCTTGTGAACTCAGAGGGGTTTTCATTAAGGTTTATAACTATTGGATTTGCACCTCGAACACGATTCCTTCTTGTGAACCGAAGCATTTGTCGATGTTGGTTTATATGTACGCCTCTTCCAAAGCGATGACTTCCTATCGTGCTGGTACGATATGGTGGTGGTGGTTGAAACGTAGCTCGTGACAAATGTTCATTTGTCACGACTCTTGCATATCGCGTTGGTTTTGTTGTGTATATCTCTTCATGCTCGTCTATTGGATGTGCTTGAACGTGATTCATAAATTCTTGATAGCCGCGAACGATTTTTTGACATATAGCACACTGAAGCAAATCAAGGTGATGAGGCATTATTCAAAAGGAAAAAAGTTAAATGTATGAAGTCAAGCAAAACTTAAAAGTTCTGCTAAAGAAGGTCAAGATGATCACTTATATGGTTTATTCAGAACGAGGAGAGAATACAAAATTATACACGTAAATTTTAGTGAATTGATGTAAGAATTTATAGGCGAGCATGCTGCTTATCTTCACTTGTAGATTCTACTCCTGATGTTATGGTAAGTCCGTTAAAGTAAATAGTAAATGATATTGTTGTTTACGCTCTACAAATTATCAAAACTTGAAAGTAGTTGAGTCTTACAATTTAACCTAAGTGCAAGTTAGGGAAAAGCAGGTAAAACCACTAAAATATGCTGCACGTAGTTCAAGTAGACAATTAAGGCAAGTAGGCATATTTTCTTAGTCTAACAGGATGCTATACATGCTAATAAGTTCAAACAAGAGGAAAGACATGCTACTATTTAGTGAAAATCGGGTTTTTACACATTTATCCCGTATATGTACTCGGTACCTCACATACACGACGCTCATATATCAAAACAATACTAATCCTAAGGGGAGTTTCCCTCACACAAGGTTAAGCAAGCCACTTACCTTGAACCAAGCTCAAACCAATCTGAAATTGCGCTCTTTCCACGAATATCCGACTCCGAATGGCCAAAATCTAGCCAAAACCAATTACATAATATAAATATTAATTACAAGAAACTAATCTAACGAACGGAGTCAAAGTTAAAGCAAGAAATTGAAAAATCGCTCAAAAAGCCTCCACGGGCCCACGTCTCGGAATCGAGTAAAAGTTATCAAATAAGAACACCCATTCACTCACGAGCTCACTCGTATAAAAATCATTCAAATACGACTTCCAAATCCCACATAAAACTCAGAAATTTCATTTGGGGAACTTTCCCCCCATTTTTCCAACTTCCTCACTCAATTTCCTTAATTAGATGAAGAATAAGATAGTATATTAATGAAATATAATCAAAATCGAGTTAGGAATAGTTACCCAATAGCTCTCCTTGAAAATCTCTCGAAATTTCGCCTCCACTGAGCTCCTTCTCACCTCCGCATCTGCGACTACCCTTCCACATATGCGACTTCTACGGCTCACTCGTCGCATATGCGACCAATGACTCTCAGGCCTAAAGGTGAACCTGCAATACCAACCTCGCTTCTGCAGGGCCGCACCTGCGGACCTCCCATCGCAGGTGCGAAAGACACCAGAACCAACAACTCAGTAAATTTTCCTAAGTCCATTTTTATCCGTTAGGCACCTGAAACTCACCCGAGGCCCTCGGGACCTCAACTAACACACCAACAAATTCTAAAATACCATATGAACTTAGTCGAGCCTTCAAACCACATCAAACAACAACCAAAACATGAATTGCACATTGATTCAAGCCTAATGAACTTTGAAATTTCTAGATTCTACAAATGACATCGAAACATATCAAATCTCGTTCGAATAACCTCACATTTTACACACAAGTCAAAGATGACATTGCGGACCTACTCCAACTACTGAAATTCCATTCCGAGTTCGATATCAAAATTTCCACTGCCGACCCAAATCGCCAAAATTTCAACTTTCGCCAATTCGAGCCTAATTCTACTACTGACCTCCAAATCACATTCCGGACGCGCTCCTAAGTCCAAAATTACCTAACGAAGTTAACAGAGCCATCAAACCTCACATCCGAGGATGTTTACACATAAGCCGACATCTAGTTAATTTTTCCAACTTAAGCTTCTAATTGAGAGATTAAGTGTCTCAATTCACTCCAAAAACCAAAACAAACTCTCCCGGTAAGACACAATAGCATAAATAGATATGGGGGAAGTAGTTAATAAGGGATCGAAGCTCTAACTCTCAAAACGACCTGTCGGGTCGTTACAAAAAAATTACAAGCCTGAGTTTGAGCTCGACCTTTCCAGAAGCAAGTGCAATAACAATGATAGAGCACTAAATTGTTTAGATTGAGCGTAGAATGGTGAAGTACAATTTTTGTGTGTAGATTTTCATGTCCTTTACAAGAATCATCAATCTAAAATTTATAAATATCTTTAGGGGGTCAAGATCCTAAAATCAAGCTCTTCTTGAATGAGAAAAAAGATTTCATTGATGGGCGCATAACAACTGGCTTTGAATGCAAATATTATTTGTAACGATTGTGAGCACCTAATTTTTGACCATATTTAGATTTTAATCACCTTTTTAGTGTTTAAATATTTTTTAAGTTTAATCTTGATATTTTAGCCATTATTTCACTTTTTAGAAGGTTTATTTATAAAATTAAATATCATACAAAAACAATCATATTTTAGATAATAGTTGTGTTTTATTTGCAAAAGAAAAGACAAAAACATATTTTTCTTCTAATTTTGGTAAGACTAGCAATTTTATTAATTTTTCCTTAATATTTTCTTATATATTTATAATTTTTAATATTCGTGTAGTATTTTTAGTTTTACATTATTTTTTTTAAAAAAAATAAAAAATAAAAAAAGAGCTAATGAAGAATTTCCAAATGCCAAAAGATTCCATTTTATCTCTAGTAACTAAGTCCCACTCACTCACTTTCTTGGCAATTTCTCATTAATTCACGCACTCTACACATTGGATTCTTTTTTAACAAAAAATATATTCTGCACATGGGATCCTTTTGCACAACACACACAAATTCTCACATTTTTGCACATATCACAAAAGCTTTCTCACCAAGAATTGGTTCAATATATATTCACTCACCCTTCATATATAGAGGGAGAACATGTGAAGAGAGAGAGAGAGAGCACAAAAACTGAAAAAAAACATATAAATTCAATAGATAAAGACAAGAGAGAATTAAAGGGGAGAAGATACAAAGAGAGAGAAATTATTATTACTGATTATAATAACCCAGCAGGAGATTTCCACCAACTTTTTCCATAGCATTTCTCCGTCTCACCACCTTTTCCACTCTAACCCTTCCTTCCAAACTCTCAAAAAATCATGTAGAAACAGTTCTCTCTGCCTTCGCACATCTGAAGGGTCAACTCGGTAGAACACGAGCAGAATGAGTTTACCCAACTCAAAAATCGTCGCTAATTCCTCCAGATACCATCTCGATGAAGCATAATTGGGTGAAATAATAGCAATAGCAGCAACAGAATCGTTGATTGCATCCATAAGACCTGGTGCGATCTCGTCGCCCTGAGTTAACCTGTTTGTGTCTCGAAAAACTCGAATGCCTTTTGAATATTTTGTCGTGCTATTTCAATCACACTGTGACTCCTCACCCTTTTCTGGTTTAGTTCGAGTTTTCCGTAGAGCTTCAAGGTGTATGGGTCAAAATCTGTCCACAAGGTCGACATGAAATAAAAGCAATAGGGAGTCGACTGAGTCGTACCCACGCTCGTAGAGTACGACTTTGTCAACTATTTCGGTCATGCCCAAGATCAAGTCAATAACGAGCGTGGACGACAAAAAGACCACCAAGAGGCAAAGAAGGAAAAGCACAATTAATGGATAACCCGCTGGTTAAAGACCACCAGACAAATGAGAATGTGGGTAGTATAAATAGGACGACAGAGATCAAAGCAAGGGGCTTTTAAAAAAAAAAAAAGAGGCAGGAGGGAAGAAGCAGGAGAGTAGAAGAGAGTCTCTAACAAAGCTAGGAGTTGAGCTTCCAATCGCTGATGAGGAAAGATCCCACAACTGACTCAACTGAGATAGATCACCTAAGTGCTAAAAGCATTGTTCTCTTTTTGTTGCTCTTACAAACATCGAACACTGCTCCGAAGATGTAAGCTTATCATTTTGTATTTGATATCTACTTATAAACCAGAAATGAGAATAAAAACTCGATCTTGCTTGATTATTGCGGATTACTTTATCTAGATCTAGAGTTAATTATGTTTGAATATGATTTGCCCGTCATTTATTCCATAAACAAGTTTAGCATATTTTTGGTAAAACAATTTGTCGTCGTCTGTGGGGACTTCATAGCCAAAATTCTAGTTTCCTTTAGATCTAAAACTGGCCAAAACACCACTCCCCGGTTGTCGTGGCCTCACCCCCTCGAGGCACGCACCGCCTTGTAAAAGTAGGAGGAAAATGGTCAAAGTAACCAACCCAGCCTAGGTCGGATCTTCGCATAAAGTCGATGCCATACCCGGCGTCTCAGCAAAACCTGCACCTCACATACTGACTCACACTTCTACCTCTTAAGGGGACGGTAGCTTGTTATGTGATCCTTCGAAAATCATGCACGTCCCGCCTCATATTCGCACTTATATGCACTAGATGATTTATGAACAAAGTTTGACATGTTTCCCTTGTTCACACATATCGGACGGGTTCGGACTGGGACTCGGCTCAAATATCACAAACGAGCAATATGAAAATCCAACACGCAAGAATCCTAGACGCGGTTAATGGCGGGGCCTAGCGCGACTACCAAGCCTTAAGCCACCAGTCGAGCACGAGAAGAAACGAGCAACAACACGACGCCACCCCTCCTTTCATTGACTTGTCGGACAAAGGTATATTTCGTTTAGGTGTAACTTATTACGTTCTTTTGTCGATACAAAACATGTACATAAGCATTCTCCGATAACAGCAAAATCATGCGAACTGGGACTCGCCAATGAAATGCAGCATCCTCTAATAAAAGCAAAATCAAGCGAATTGGGACTTGCCCATGAAACGCAGTACTCTCCAATGAAAGAAAAGTCAAACAAACGGGACACGCTACAGTACACGCGTAAATGATACGATGACAAGTGACGTTCTCCCAAAAATAATACAATGGGTTAGACATTCGACCTCGCTTGAATTGCACCCTTACGGCCATCGCCATAAGAAAATGTTCGGCCTCGCTCAATTTAACAATGGGTTATAGATTCGACCTCGCTCAGATCACGCCCTTACGACCATCGACCATCGCCATAAGAAAAAGTTCGACCTCACTCGATTTAACAATGGGTTATATTCAACCTCGCTCGGATCACGCCCTTACGGCCATTGGCCATCGCCATAAGAAAAGAAAGTTCGACCTCGCTTGACTTAACAATGGGTTATAAATTTGACCTCGCTCGAATCACACCCTTACGACCATCAGCCATCGCCATAAGAAAAGAGAGTTTGACCTCGCTCGACTTAACAATGGGTTATAAATTCGACCTCGCTCGAATCACACCCTTACGACCATCGACCATCGCCATAAGAAAAGAGAGTTCGACCTCACTCGACTTAACAATGGGTTATAAATTCGGCCCCGCTCTCGAATCACACCCTTACGGCCATTGGCCATTGTCTCGAAGTTCAAACTGGTCAGTTCAACGCTCCGCCTGTCATCTACTCCACCCAGACCGATGAAGGGACTAGGTAGATGGAGAACTTCTCAAAAGTATAGGTTAAACAATGTAACACTCTCCAATGAAATGAACAAACAAATCAATACACAACATTTTGTCGCACAACTCCAAATTGCTCCACTCTACTTATATTCGACTTTGCTCGAATTACTTACATTCGATTTTGCTCGAATTACTTACATTTAACCTCGCTCTAATTGCTTACATTCGACCTAGCTCGAATTGCTTACATTCGGCCTCGCTCGAATTATTCACATTCGACCTCGCTCGAATAGTTTACATTCGACCTCGCTCGAGATGGCAGATTTGAAGTCAGTCTCGCTTGAATTAAGCCTAGTTCCACCTAAGACGACCAATAAGAAGTTGATTTCACGCGAATTTGCAGGTCACGAGTGACTTCATTCGAACTCACACGAGGGACTTCATTAGAACTCACACGAGGGACTCCAAACTAGAAGGATCAGGGACTCATCACGAAGAAATCCAAAAGTCAACACAAAAATACGCATACGTAAAAGCGAAAGAGGGAAAAAGAAATATCAAAAGATACATATAAATACAAAGGCAAATCAATCGTTTTATTCAAATGAATATGCGCCATAGCCGCACCTTACAAAAAGCCAAAACAGGCCCCCTAGAAAAGAAATGACAATAATCAAAGAAGAACACAAAACGAACTGAAACAAAAACTAAGTATGAAAGCTGTTGCAGCGCTTCACTCAGCATCATCTCCACCGCCGATCTCCCCATCATCATCGTCAAAAGGCGCATCCTCAGCATCGGCGCCCTCACCAACCTCCGGCGTCGCGGGGTCGCAACCACAATTCATGCAAGCCTCGCGAGCCTTTGCCCGAGCATCTTCAAAAGAGGCCTTAGGAACACTCCCCATTTCCACAAACCCTTGTATATATCTCGTTAGGCCTCAGCATAAACCCACAGCTCATGCAAATGGCGAGGGGAAGAAGCAGAGGCAAACTCAATCTGAGCCAACATACGCGCCTTTTCGGCCTTGAGGGTCACGACCCGGTCTCCCAAACTCGAAGCATCGATCAATCTCACTGTTGCGCTCCTCTTGCCTGGCCTCCCTCAATATGGCCGTCGCCCTCTTAGACTCCTGCTCAGACCTGAGGACGCAGATGGTGTCATCTAGCGCTGCTCTCGCCAAAGCCGATTCTCGAGCACGCTCGGCCTGCTCCAACACGACACCTTTCCTTAGCTCCTCGTTCTTAGTATGAAACAATTACTCCAACTCACTGCACCTGCGGATAGACCGCATCAAATACTCATCCCTCCTCTCCAACTCCTCCCTGGTATACTGAGCGCCAACACCCCCTCTGAGCCGCTCGCGCAACTCACACCATATGTCACGATACCGCTGATACTTCTCGACCATATTTAGAAAAATTTTGGCCCGCGTATCAGCCCTACGAGCACTTTCAGCTTCCATCATGTAAGTCTGCGAAAAAGGGAGAGAGGGTCAGAAAAAGTAAAGGGTCACAAAGCGAAGACGGTAAAGGAACTTACCCTTAAACCCATTGCGGCTATACCACGCCATAGCTGAGAAACGCTGATCGGCTGAAGAGCCCCACTCTCAGCAGTAGAACAGAGAAGATCGAACTGCGACACCAACTCCATCATATCCCGTATTATATTAAGATCCGACGGTATATTAAGAATACAGGAAGGCCCCTCATCCATTAAAACAGTCCCGGTAAAGCCCTCCTCGAACATCCTCACGTACTTGGGGTCGAGGTTAGACTTAGTCTCATAGTCTTCGACTACGACACTCTTCCCTCTCTCTTCAGCCGAAGGAGGAGCACGGTTCTGCCGGGATGATGAGGTATACTATTAATGACCGCGGCCGCCTCGGGACCCCGTACCTTCGATGCGCTAGCCTCCCGAGCACCCTCCACAGGTCTCTCCTCCACCTCCTGGTTGGCCGCGCCCCCGATCTCAAGAACCATCGAAATGGGGCCACCCCTCAAAGAAGTCTCAACAACAGGGGACTTGTCCAAAATTATCCTCCGCCTCTTCAACGGGGCCTCCCCGCTGCCGACGAGGGAAGATACGCCCGTCAAACAAACTATTGGAACTGGAGTCTCCGGCTGGGGAGCAACCTCCAAATGGACAACTTCAGTTATGGGCGCGGTCTGACTAATGGTTGGGTCCCCCGTGATGTCGGCCATTACCGGCGTAGGCAGGGCCGAGGCCGTCGCCTGGTGGAATGCTAGCAGGGGAGCCCTTGCCCTTCTTAGCCCTCTCCGATATGTCAGAACAATACGCAACTCCACGTGAGTACAAAGCATAGTGCAAGACAAATGGTGCGATCATGGGAGGGACGAAATGACTTACTCAAAGTAGGTCGACGCCCAAACCTCTCATGGAAGCGCGCCCACTCGCGAATCCCTACGGTGTGGGGTAGAACCGAAGCCACCCATTTGCAGATGTCCTTAACTAGCGTAAGAGGCGATCTCTCAGCTGCAATAAAAACAACACAAGTAAACGACCAATGATCTTCTAGTAAGATTACAGATATGAGTAATTAATCGACCTAGAAGAAAGTGATGGGCGAAGGAATACTTACACGGAAAATTCCACGCCTCAGGGAACCCGACAGGATTAGATACCAGATGCTCCATGCGAACGAAAAAGAAACTCTCCCAAAAATGGCAGTTGGTCCTGTCGTCCATCCCGATCACCAGGCTCTTCGTACCCCGATGACGGATGCAATATAGTCCCCTCTAGAAGTGGGGAGTGAAGAGATGCATCATATGTCGGAGAGAAACGCCACGTCCGGCCAAATCAGCATATTTAGCAAGCATTAGAAAAAGCTTGTATATGTACGGGGTGAGCTAAGCCGGGCACCCTTCATAAAACGGCAGAAGTCTGCAGCCAGTGAAGGAAGAGGGATCATGTACCTAATGACGAAAGGGTATGCGTAGAGGGCACAATACCCTGGGCGATGCAAGTGAACTATGTCACCTACCGCAGGGACAATTTTGATATGCTCCGGGATCCTCCACTTAATCTTAAAGGCAGCCAGTGCCGCAACATCCATCACCGAGAGCGCCGACGCAGGCTCATCCTTGGCGGGATGATCGAAGTCATTCCGTGGCTTCCCTATGCGGGGCACCACCTCATCCACCATTGGAAAACTCTCGTCTTCCACCAGATTCAACTCCTCCTCAAGGGAGGCAACGATATTCTCCGTCACTGGAGCATTGATAGTTGGGTTGGGGTTCCAAGAAGAACTAGCCATTGCAAATAAAGACAGAAATCGAGAATGTGGGAGATGATAACAATGGTCACAAGGGTTTCTCTCACTCTTGGAAGAAATGAACAAGCAATAGAAAACGGGGGATCTCAAAAGGTTCTTCTTGAAAATGATTTGGTTAATGCCATATCAAGACAAAAGGTCCCCTATTTGTAGGTTCTGAAGTGCCAGTTTCTGGAGATGAAGCTTCGCCTTTTTTCAAAAAGTAACGGAAGGGGCACAAGAAACGAGGCGACGCTCACCACACAAACGTGCGTCATAATGACACCTGATGAATTAATGTCACTTCAACTGACATACAAGTCTGACGATTCACCCGAAATGTCGCGCATTCGCCTCATTGAGGAATGTGTGCACGTCGCCCAAGGCCAACCTCGACATCCGAGGTGACAAAATCCACTCATCGTGCTCGCCCAAAGACGTTCAAACGTTCAGATTTTGACGTTCAAAACAATAGAATCCGCTTACCGTGCTCACCCGAAGGCGACCTCGACAGGCGGAGGGACTAACTGTATGGGTCAAAATCTGTCCACAAGGTCGACGTGAAATAGAAGTAATAAGGAGTCGACTGAGTCGTGCCCACGCTCGTAGAGTACGACTTTGTCAACTATTTCGGTCGTGCCCAACATCAAGTCAATAATGAGCGTGGACGGCGAAAAGACCACCAAGAGGCAAAGAAGGAAAAGCGGAATTAATGGAGAACCCGCTAGTTAAAGACCACCAGACAAAATGAGAATGTGAGTTGTATAAATAGGAAGACAGAGAACAGAGAAAGGGGCTTTTAAAAAAAAAAGAGGCAGGAGGGAAGAAGCAGGAGAGTAGAAGAGTCTCTCTAACAAAGCTAGGAGTTGAGGTTCCAATCGCTGATGAGGAAAGATCCCACAGCTGACTCAACTGAGATAGATCACCTAAGTGCCAAAAGCATTGTTCTATTTTTGTTGCTTTTACTAACATCGAATAGTGCTCCGAAGATGTAAGCTTATCATTTTGTATTTGATATCTACTTATAAACCAGATATGAGAATAAATACTCGATCTTGCTTGATTATTGCAGATTACTTTATCTAGATCTAGAGTTAATTATGTTTGAATATGATTTTCCCGTCATTTATTCCATAAACAAGTTTAGCATATTTTTGGTAAAACAATTTGTCGTCGAACGTTGTTGTCTGAGTTTCCATTTCAGTCGCACGTCGAGGTACTGTCGTTGGTTTTCGGTTTGAGTTCCGTTCACGGTTCCGCTTCGAGTTCGCCAACTCTGGTTGGTTTCTGGTTGGAAATCCATGTACGCTTCTAAAAGCTTCGACGAAAATCCGATTATGGTTCAATTATTCACTCATCTGTTCATTTTGTTCGTATTTAACTTTATGTGTTGTTTTGGAAATATGGCTCCCTACTTCGTGATCAATCATTGGTCTTAGTTTTTTTTGGAAAATTACCATCTATGTCCATTTATAAGTAGCTCATTACAAAAATTGGCCAATTGATAAAATATTACTAATATTAGCCCAATTAGCCAATTAGCTATTTGTAGCAAAAAAATATCAAATTTTGGCTTTGTTTTGAGTGGGTGTTATTAGAATAGATTAGGAACAACTTAAGGAGCTTGAATATCAGTTTTGAGATGATTTGGTGAAGTTTTGAGGTGGTTTGAATTGAAAATTCGAAGTAAAAACTGAACATGAAAAAAATGATATGTGTATCACACTGTGTATCATTTGTATCACATATGTATCATATTTGTATCAATTGTGTATCACATGTATACCTGTGTGTGAGATACATGCGCGATACATGTTTCATACACGTGTCGCATATGACTTTTCTGAACTCGATTTAACTACGAATTTTGATACAAAACCAGTCCAAATCACCTCCAATCGTCCTCAAATATTGTATATTGACTTATCTATATATTTTCAATGAATTTCAACTATGCCCATTGAAAAAGTTCTTTTTTTGTTTAGATTTTCGGAATATTGTATATATATTTTGTATTTCATCACCTTATTTGCTACCTCATCCAAGAAATTTCCTTTCCATCTTCTATCTAGTGTTGCTAATCACACTTAAAAATATGGAAGGTGATTTTTGCATGTGATTCTTTGAGAGAAAGGACCCTATTATTTGGGTTTTCAATTTTTGTTGGCTAGTTTTGGTAAGTCTATGATTAATGACTAGAGGTTGGTAAGTTGAGATTTATTTGAGACATTTGTGTAAGTTTTCCTTTTTTTTTTTTATCACTGTTCAAATCTACTTGGGTTCAGCTTTGTTTTGAGAACATTAATTAAGGAAGATATGTGGGTTATCATCTATTAGCTAAATAATTAGAATGATTGGTTTATGTTGGATAATGAAAGAAATGGCCGTAGGGTCGTTGGGCTAATTTGAAATGAATATATAAACTGTAACCTTTATTTCATTATTCAACTGTTTTGACCGTTAGGAGCATGATTAGGCCGTTAGTATTTATACACTTCGTAGCTTGTTTTAGGCGCGATCAATAATAAATCATCGTGACTATGGGCACGGTTCCTGTGGCATGGTCACGATACGTAAATTCCAATTCGGGTGTGCATTTTATGTGACTCGATCATAACTTTGAATAATATTAAAATAAATATATTGTGAATCACGGGTGCGTTTCACATGGCGTGATTTGCGACATATACAAAAATATTAAGTGTGCGACATTGCGAGTTTTCTAAATGAACCCCATAATTGTTTAAAATAATTAAAAGAGGTTCAAAGGTAAAAATGCACATAAGTCTTAAAACACATATTAAATCAGATAACTAGGCCAATCAATAATAGTTCAGCGACCGTGCTAAAACCACAGAACCCGGGAATGCCTCACACCTTCACCCGGGTTAACATAATTCCTTAGCCGGTCTTCTGTATTCGCGGACCATAAATAAGAGTCAATTTACTCGATTTGGGATTTAAAATAAATCGGTGACTTGGGACACCATAAATTATTCCTAGTGGCGACTTTGAAATAAATAAATAATTCCATTTTAATTAATGTCACTTTAATTGGAAAAACTCCTATATCCCCTCGGGAAAAAGGAGGTCTGACAGCTCTGGCGACTCTGCTTGGGACAAGAACCCAGAACCTTTGGTTCGGGGTTCAGAATTCGAGCTTAGAATAAATGTTATAGTTGGCTTTTGTTTATTATCTGATTTTTGACGTGTTTGAGCCTAATGTGTTAAATGTCGCTTCTTACCGCTTTGATATTATGTGAACTGTATATAAAATTCTACGAAACCCTTCTTCTCTCTAAGTCTTTTAAATCTTCTGGGAAGCGTGCCATTCGCGTGGCTTCTTTTCTGTTAGAGTCATACTTTTAATTTTAGAACGAGGATCAGACAAGTTGCAAAGCCGGTGAAGCTTCTGTATTCACGGCACGCTACCCCCCTCGGATCGAGTTGTCCGCTCGGGTAAGACAGGTCTAGAATAATACACCTAGGTTTTAAACTTAGAATGACATACCCTAATTTCGTATTCCTAGTAGGAACGTTTGAATGCATCACGTGCATTTGACTTTAGGGACTCAACACAGGGGTTGGGTCTGTCTAGGACAGGTGTAGCCAAATTAAAAGACCATCATGATGCATCTTACGTGCTACTTGCGCATCTGTTTGTTCAGCTTTCATGTTGACCGACTTTTAGAATAGGAAAAGAAAAAAAGAGAAAATAAAAAAATAAAATAAAAGGAAAAAAACCAAGAGTGAGGTAGGTATTTTAATTCTGAAACTTTGCCAAAATTTTGAAAAAAAAAGAGAAAGGAAATAAGTGAGTGTTCCCAAAAAGTCATGTTTCCTCTGTTGCGTCAAAACGGCCGAACTACGCGGGTCTGATTCTCACCGGATGAGAGATACGTAGGCAAACCTCATCGGTTCCGACCCCAATTTTCAAAATCCAAAAATATTTTCCTATAGTTCATTCTTTAGAAGTTTTTCCTTATAAACTCCAAATAAAAAAAAATTTAAAACCAAAAATATTTTTCTTTTCAGAAGTTTTTCGTTCGAAAAAGAAAATCAAATCAAAATCCAAAAATATTTTTTTCCTTCTTCAGAAGTCTTTCTCACAAAAAAAACCGAAAGTCAAAGAAAAATATTTTTCTTGTTCTCTTTAAGTCTTTCTTTTCAAAAATTCTCAACACAAAAAAAAAAAAAAAACAAGTCAAATTCCAATATATTTTCTTTCTTCTTTATAAGTCTTTATTTCGAAAATTAAAAAAAAAAAACCAAAATCCAAAAGAAAAAGAGTTAGTTTATTTCCTTTATTCCTTATCTTCCCGAACTACGCAAGATCTGATTCATGTTTCCACATGATACGTAGGCAACCCACACCGGGTTCGATCGACCATTTTAAAATTCAAATTCAATTTTTTTTGTGATAATAATAAGGACCGACTGAGTCCATTCTACGTGTCTTTTGTTTGAATTGTAAAGAAAGTTTGAGGTGGTCAGTTTGTGGTAAGCTGGCAACATATCCAGAATTCACAAGATCCAAGAAAAAATGCGAATGACAACTGACATCGAAGCTGTTACGAGTGGTCAAGAGTCTCGGGGTCAGAGGGTTCAACAAGAGTCTAATGTGGTTGAGGAAAATAGAATACTGAAATAGCAAATGACTGAGTCAAGCGTGGGCTAATGGATAAGGACAACCTTTTTCTATTAATGGTTTCCCAGAGTTCCCATCCGTCTCGACTACTACCATTCTAGTCTCATTGTCTGATCAATCCTATCCACCTGAGTATAATCTTTATCTCAACTGTACGAAGACAACTAGAACTTCTGTTGTGCACTCCCAAAGTGTGCCATTGACAACCAATCAGGCAACCACTACATTTATGCCTGCCTTCACCATCCCACAACCGACAGTGGTGCAGAGAAAAACTCACGAGTCACAATTTGCTACCCAGCAAGAACAGTACCACTCTCTTGAGTACCACTCGTACCTATTTGATCTTCTGGCAAATATTGAGAAGCCTGCCCGAAAGATGGCACAAGAAGAAATGACCCAAAGAGTGAATAACTTAGAACAACAGTTAAAAAACATGCAAGGGTTGGCAGGTTAGAAGAGTATTGCCTACAAGGATCTATGTATGTTCCCCGATGTTCGTTTTCCACTTGGTTTCAAGATCCCTAAATTTGAAAAGTATGATGGACACGATGACCCCATAGCTCACTTGAAAAGGTATTGCAATCAGCTAAAAGGTGCGGGAAGAAATGAAGAATTACTAATTGCTTATTTTGGGGAAAGCCTGACAGGGGTAGCCTCTGAATGGTTTATTGATCAAGACACCTCTCACTGGAATGTCTGGGTTGACATGGCCCAGTCCTTTTTCAGACAGTTCCAATACAACATCAACATTTCCCCAGACCGCAATTTCCTTTCAAACCTGAAGAAGAAAATAACTGAAAGATTCAGGGAATATGCCATTAAATGAAGAGAGAAAACGACTAGAGTTAAGCCACCCATGGATGAACAAGAACTAATCATTGTCTTCCTTCAGGCTCAAGAGCCAGATTATTTTCAAAACATGATAGCTGTAGTTGGCAAATCCTTCCTGAAAGCAATCAAAATTGGGGAAATGGTTTAGAATGGCCTTAAGCAGTTCTCAAAGCCGCAACTCAGGCTGCCCAGATTGAATCTGTTGATTTTAATGACATGAATGAGAAGGATGAAGAAACCATGATGACATCAAGGTCGAGAAGAGGTCCTAGGAGAACTATCTCCAAGGTATGATCAACCTCGTCTGATTTCCGATGATTCCCCTGAGCACTACTACCCACCTCAGAACCCACAATACTCTGTTGCTCTACCTCAGTATGTTGTCCAACCACCAAGACACTCCAGAAGGCAAGCACCATCACTGCAAAATCTCCACCAGCCTACACAAAATTTTCAAGTGCCCTATAACCCACATCCATGCTAGGGACATAGAGGGGAACAAAGGTTGAAAGATAATTTTACACCAATAGGAGAGTCCTATGAAAGCTTGTTTGAGAAGTTAAAGCATTATGACAGATTGCACCTATTCCTCCAAATTATGTGGATCGACGTGCAAGAAGCTTTGACCCTTCTAAAAGGTGTGAATACCATTTCAATGCCTAGGGACACAATGTTGAAAGCTGCCGGGATTTGAAAAGAGAAATATAAAGGATGATCTAGGAAAAACTGATTGTTATCCAAGACAGTGACACCCAGAATATCACGCAGAATCCTTTACATGCACATGATGATGCACACTTTGTGGGGATGATACGTGGTGACATGGAGCATGAATATCCTCTCGGGAACTTGCTGATTGAAGCTAATGATATTGACATTGGAGAAGGCCCTGGTGATTTTGATGAACAATTTTGTGGCTAAATGTCAAGCTTAGCAATTGAAAAGTCATTCGATCCTCACTAGGAAGGAATATTGGTATATTGTTTTGACGTTTTTTCTATTATCTGGGTTATTTCAGGGTTGTGATCCAGATTTTATTTGTTTTATTGAGTCAAACCACTTCTATCCCTCTATTCTGTTTGTGTGAGTCTTGTCTGCCTGTTCTGTTGCTATTTTCATTATCCGGGTTATTTTAGGGTCGTAACTCGGATTTTAGGTTGTTTGTCTTGTTGTTAATCCCTTCCATCCTTTACTCAATGAAATACAATTTGTCCTTTTGTGTCATTCCATGCCTAGTTCTTTCGCCGCTAGTTCTAGTGACATGACATGCATGCGGAATTTTTGGCCAGATCTTAGAAAATTAATTTAATCTTCAAATGGATAACTGAAAAAAGACATTTTGGAGGATCAATAAAGAGTCGAAACACTTTGGAATTAAGGTAGAGTAAAGTTCACCTTCAAATCATTGTGAAGATCGAGTTTAAGGAAGAACCAATTGAAGTTTGGTGGAAATTTTGAGATTAATGGATGGAAAGTGTCTTTCAACCATGACACATCATGAAGACATACATGTTTATCAATGTTGTGATCACAAAAGGATAACATGTTTGGCGTTCTCGAGGCTGGGAGGCCCTTATTCTGCTATCCAAACACTTTATACCTTTTGTTACCCTTTATACCAACCTCTTTTGGGATCAAGTTTCGAGTTAAAAGTAAAACAAAAATGAAAAAAATATGCTGATGAAAAGAGAAGTCCATGCTCCCAGAGTACTAACTGGGGAAACTCTTAGAAAGTTCAAATAATAAAAAAATAAGAAGAAAGAACAATCAATGGTCCATGCCCCCAGAAAATAGAAGCTGGGGCAATTTGTTTTGAAAAAAAAAAGAGAAAACAAAAAGAAGCAGAAAGAGAGATGAAAAAATAGTTAGGTTAGATATTTGAACTGCATTTGACCTGATTCCTTTAAAAAAGGTTACGTAGGCAGCCTTACACGATTTGGTCAAACCAAATAAGAATTCAAAAAAAAAAAACGAAGAAAGAAAATCCAATATCTAAAACCAGAGCATGAGTTTGTTTTAACTTTGAACGAGTTGATTCCAAGAGTTGTAAGTATACAACCCCGTCATCTTTAGTCTGTTTTGAGCCTTCATGACGGCCTTTCTTCCTACCTATATCAGAAAGCCTTCCAAATAATGACCTCCTGATCAACCTTCAAGAATGACAAGAGGCGCATGCAATGAGCAACAGTTGTCACGCGACATAGAACACCATCAAGTTGCTCACGCAAGGAAAAAAAGGAAAGAAAAGATAAAGAAAAAAATGAGAGAGTCTTACTAGCGAAAACCCTCACGGGCACTGTAAGACGACGATAAGACGAGATAAACAAATGAGAGTGACTTGTTCGTGAAAACCCCTCGGGGAACCACTAGTCGAAAGTGAGTCGTGAAGCTGATGCACATAATTGGAATGAACAAACCCGGCTTCAGAGGTCATTAGAATGGTAAAAAGAAAGATTGGATCAGTTTGATAGATCGATCGTTAAGTCCAAAATGCATGTCATGATCATTAAGGCTAGTTATTGGGAAAAAAAACTTTTCCTTCTTTCCTGCTCGACAGGGGCATTTATTATTACTATTAGTTCTTTGCATTATTGGGTCCTTCACTCTGAGTCAGTCCTTGTCAGAAAAACAAGAAAAGATTTCAAAATCTGCTACCAGTTTTTCAGTTGCACAAAGTAAATTTGGCCAGCAAACTTAGTTGTTACTGTTTGCATGCCTTGAGTATTCATGTAAAGGCTCCTTTCGAAAAGACTCTTGTCAACCCATTCGGCTAAAGCAAGCGAAGATAACCTCAAGGTTAATCAAGAATTCTCTGTAGTACCGATAAGGACTATGAAGTGTGCACATCATGCAAAAACCACTTACCAGTTGTGATTCTCTCTAACAGACAAAGTGCTCCAAAAGAAAAAAGCCATTCAAGATATCAGAAAAGGTTATCCGAAAAAAGAAATCTCTTTTTGGAGATAAGGTTGATTGAGCCACAAAACAGAAATGGCACTAGAAGAGAAATAATCAGGGTTGATACAAAAAGTGAAGGTCTCTTGTAAGCAACAATAGAGTCTCCCAGCAGTGCAGCTAACTACCAATGCAGTCGTTCTTCCAAAGGATGGATGATTGAGTAAAAGACAAGCTTCCTAAGATTCAACGCCACAAACCGACCACCACTTTCAAAACTGACAAAATATTCTTTCTTTGAGATAGGAACAAAGCAGTGCAAGGAAAGCGGTTAAAAAAAATAAAAAGAAGAGAAGAGAAGAACCGACAAATGGATGTTTCTCAAATTTTTGACTTTATTTGTCTTGCTAGTGTGCATAAATTTTTCCATTGCTCTTCACATTTTTCCTCCTAGGATAAAAAGTCCTAGTTCGATGGATTTTCCTCCCAATAAAAAACTTAGTATGATGAATCTTTCTTCTAAGATAAAAAAACCTAGTCAGATGAATCTTTCTCTTAGGATAAAGGTCTTAGTTTGATGAATTTTTCTCCTAAGATAAAAAGGCCTAGTCTGATGAATATTCTCCTAGGATAGAAATCTTGGTCAGATGAATCTTTCTCCTAAGATAAGAAAAACTAGTCTGATGAATCTTTCTCCTAGGATAAACGTCTTAGTCTGATGAATCTTTCTCCTAAGATAAGAAAACCTATTCTAATGAATCGTTCTCCTAGGTTAAACATTTTAGTCTGATGAATCTTTCTCCTAAGATAAAATGCCCCAATTCGATGAACTTTCTCCTAGGATAGAAATCTTAGTCTGGTGAATCTTTCTCCTAAGATAAGAGCCCTAGTATGATGAACTTTCTCCTAAGATAAAAATCTTAGTCTGATGAATCTTTCTCCTAAGATAAGAAAACCTAGTTTGATGAATTTTCTCCTGGATAAAAAAGAAAGAAAGATAAAGTCCTTAAGTTATTAATTTTTAGCTTTTTTTAAGTTCAGGGGTCCCCCTAGAAAACAGGGTCAGTTTGTAGTTTTCTTAAATCGTTAATATTTAGTTTCCTTAAGTTCAGGGGTCCCGCCTGGAAAATAGGGTCAGATTTTAGTTCTCTTAAGTTGTTAATCTTTAGTTTTCCTTAATTTCAAGGGTCCCGCCTGGAAAATAGGGTCAGTTTTAGTTTCCTTAAGTCGTTAGTCTTTAGTGTTTCTCGAGTTCAGGGGTCCCGCTAGGAAAATACGATCAGTTTTTGTTTCCTCAAGTTGTTAATATTTAGTTTTCCTTAAGCTTAGGGGTCCCGCCTGGAAAATAGGTCCGACTTTTTATTTTCCTAAGTTGTTAGTCTTTAGTTTTCCTTGAGTTCGGGGGTCTCGTCTTGAGAGTAGGGTCAATTGTTAGTTTCCTTAAGTTTTCAATCTCTAGTTTATTTAAGTTCAGGGGTCCCGCCTGGAGAATAGGGTCAATTTTTAGTTTAGTCAAGCTCAGTTTATAGTTTTCCTCAAGCTCAATCTTAAATTTAGGAGATGCACTTCCTTGTTTGGGTTTTTCAGATTTTATTTCTTTAGCATACGCACTTCCTAATTTTAGGTTAGAGGTTTCACCCCTACGAGAATCACCTCCTAGTCTGGGTCTTTCAAGATATAATTTTAGGAGACGCACTTCCTAAATTGAGATTTCACCCCTAGGAGACGCACTTCCTTGTTTGATTCATTCAAGTTTCACCCCTAGGAGACGTACTTCCTAGTTTGGGTTATTCAAGCTTCATCCTTAAGAGACACACTTCTTAGTTTGGGACATTCATGTTTTTTTAGCAGACGCATTTTCTAGTCAAAGTTTTTTTGGTTTTACTCACAGGAGACGCACATCCTAGTCGAGTCATTAATTTTACTCTCATCATTGCATCCTTCATTAATAGCATAGGCGATTTATAGTTCTGCTAACAACTCACAAATCTTCCTAGTGCAAACTGGGGCAGAAAAGTTTCTTCTGTTTTGTTGTAGTAGTAGGCACCCACCTGGAGAACGAGGGAATTCATTTCAGAGTTACTTCAGATTTCAAGTCAACAACAGGCGCCCACCTGAAGAACGAGGAAAGTCATTTAAGAATTCAATTCAAGTTAGAAGTAAAAGCCCGCCTCAAGAATGCGAGTCGATAGTCTGAAATGACCAAAAGAAGAAGTCTCAATCCATAATAAAATAGAAAACAAAAGTGAATCCAAAATGCAGAAGCAGAAGAAAGATGTGAACTGCTCAAGACATGGCTTTCACGAGCACTGCATGTCCGATTTTGATTCGAAGAAGCCTTGGAAGAGTGAATCAACACCTGCAGCTAGCAAGCATCAAGGTCCAAATCAAAGTCTGCATGAAGAACCATTCAAGACTCAAGATCAAGCTTCAGAAGACTTATATATAGGAATCTTGTAACGCATAGATGATAAGCTTGTTTAGTTCTGTTAGGTTTTTATTTTAATGCAATAACAAGACCACGGACCGGAGCCTAGACGGGACCACACTCGACTGTCAAACTCATCATTCCATCATTCTCCTTCAACTACACGCGTCCTGATTCCATTATAACCCAGGATATGTAGGCTGTCCAAAATCAGGACTCGGTTGCACTCTTTTCCTTTGTTTATTTTCCTTTTTGAATAAAGATTTGGTAAAACATTAGTCACACGACTCACTTTGTCTTTGCCTGAAAACTCTTCATGTTCCCAAATAAAGAGGGGCAATTGTGAGAACCTAATTTTTGACCATCTTTAGATTTTTATCACCTTTTTAGTGTTTAATATTTGTTAAGTTTAATTTTGATATTTTAGCCTTTATTTCACTTTTTAGTAGGTTTATTTGATAAAATTAAAAATCATACAAAAAGAATCACATTTTAGATAATAGTTGTGCTTTATTTGCAAAACAAAAGAAATTCACAAAAATATGTTTTTCTTCTAAGTTTTGTAAGACTAGCAATTTTATAACTTTTCCCTTAATAGTTTCTTGTATTTTTCTAATTTTAAATATTTGTGTAGTATTTTTAATTTTAGATTATTATTTTAAAAAAAAAATAAAAAAAAGAGCCAATGAAGAATTGCCAATTTCTCATTAATTCACAGACTCTACACATTGGATTCTTTTTTAATAAAAAATATATTCTGCACATGGGATCCTTTTTCACAGCACAAACAAATTCCCATATTTTTGCACATATCACAAAAGATTTCTCACCAAGAATTGGTTCAATATATATTCACTCTCACCATTCATATATAGAGGGAGAACACGTGAAGAGAGAGAGAGAGAGAGATAACACAATAATTGGGGAAAAACAGATATGGTCAATAGATAAAGACAAGAGAGAATTAAAGGGGTGAAGATAGAAAGAGAGAGAAATTATTATTACCGATTATAATTGATGTTTTATACTTCAATACCACACAAGAGGGGGGAGGGGGTGATTTGTGTGGTGTCTAATTTTTCGAGTGCTATCTCAATAGAAGAACCGGGTTCTTCTTGGTGTTCCAACTTCTATTGGTGCGGAATAATAAATGCAGTAAAGTAAAAACACAGAGATTTTTACGTGGAAAATACTCGGCTTAAAAGGTGAAAAAACTACGACCCACTACTCAGTAGGGTTTTCCCAAACTCTTCACTACAATTCTAAGCCAAAAAACATTTACAAAATAAACTCTTTTGTAAACCTAGAACTAACTCTAATCCCTTTGTGGAAAACTAGCCTCTAGCTAATTGCGACAACTTCAAGTTAACTCTAACTTGAACAGTGTGTACCTATTACCATTTTCTTCTAGATAAAGATGAAAGATACAATATTAAATCACCTACTATAACCAACTAGACTCGAAAGACAAACAGATGAAACTGGTTCTTCTAGCTGGTAAGTAGCTTTTGTGTCGCACAAGGATTCTGCTTGCAAAATTGCTCTGGTAATTTTGCTTTCAGTTCTTGTTTCACTTCTGCCTTTGTGCGATCAAATCTTTAGTAAGAATGCTTCAACATTATATAGCGCCAGTAGTTGAGATGTTCTTGTTTAGTTCTAATGCAACTCTTCTTTGGTGGATGAGTTTGTGTTTATCTCAACTTCCTCGGTTATTTATGTCCTTGCTGAACTCGAACTCTAACCTCTTATTAATTTTCAATCTTTTCGCATTAGGAGACAACCTCTTAGTTTATGGATAATTCACAGATTATGTTCATCTTTTGTGCATGTGTCGCTTCTTGTGCCAATGAGTCTGTTCGAGTATGTTTGCCCTGATGAACCTGGTTCAACTGGGTATACATTTGTCAATCTTCAAAACCATGCAGTGACTTGGTTCAACAAATTCCCCCTTTTTGATGATGACAAACTCTGTGCTTAACCCTGTACAATCTTCAAACACTTTGTATATTTTTAAGCATTTATCATAGAGAGACCAGGTTCATTAGGTTATAAATATCACAATTCTTTGAAATTTTGAAAAGCACTATCTTTCCCCTTTTGGCATCATCGAAAAGTTGCAAAATGATAAACTTACCAGAGTTGTTAACAATTACTCATGGCCATTGAGGCAACTGCAAGTGCAAAACATGATTAATCATCAAAAGAAACCAATAAAATGTAAGCTACATAAGAAACTGAGACAAAGTCAATTAACTAAAACAATAGAATTCATTGATTAGAACACAATTCAAGCACCATACAAAAAAAACTAAAGCAGTCACTACCATTTGCAAAAACAACAAGGAAAACAGAAACAGAACAAATCCCGAACTGGGCATTAAGAGGGGTTTTGGTGGCACTGGATTTCCTAAGGTTGGGAAGGGGCATATGAGGTTGGGGTTTTGGCTTGAAGGAGAGAAAGCATTTGTTGAATAACACCTTCATTCTTCTCCTTTCTTTAGCTAGTTCAAATCTGAGAGCATCCCGCTCAGCTTCAACCTCATTAAGGCGAGATTTCAATCGATGGATCTCCGCATCCTTAAACTCACCTTCCTGCACCAACGACCTGACTTTGCTATTGACTGGCTGCTTCCTAGATGGACCAGGCTCATCCTCAGGAGCATTGACAATATAATCACATGTCAACAAAGTGTTCTTCCAAAAATAATCCTTAGCATTAGCCATCTCATCTTTCTTCACCGGAACCTTGAAATGGGCAAGCACATCCGTCAGAATAAAGCCATAAGGAATAGTGTGTGCCTTGATTCCATTGACAACTCTGTCCAAGAGCTGAATGATGAAAGCTGGCCAATTTATCTGCTTACCCCTATACAAGCATTCCATAAGCGTTAAGTCCATATAGCTTGCAATGTGCCTACGCTCTTGTCTTGGAAGCAGAAACTTGATCACAAATTCGAAGAATAGCTTGTGTTGGGGCCTCATTTAAGTTTTAAACACTAGCCTGGGCTCAGGTTCCTCTTCATTTTCGCAGAAAAATTAGGTGATGTTGAGAGCTGAGGCCATCCCATCAAGACTAGGCCATCTTTTCCTAGTGTAATCATCATAGCCCTCAGCAGGGATATTCAGAATCTCTCCCAGCTCCTTCACATCAAACGTGATTTGAATCCCCTTAAGTGTGGAAATTACCCTGCCATCCTTGACAATTGCATTGGCCATAAACTCCACCAACTCGTTCCTTGCCAGTCTGCCATCAAGGTGAAGAACCATGTTCTTCCACCCTTGCACCTCCAGAGCATTCATTAGGAAGATCATTCCTGATTCCTCAAGATATCTCATCAGCTTTCCCTTAGAATAGTACACTTGCCAAACATGGTGAATTTGTTAGATTTCTCACCAGACACCTCCTCCTCTCCTCCACACCATTCTTCTTCTTATTCAACAACTTTCACTTTCTTTGCCTTAGACCTGGTGGTTTTTGTTGTGGTTGAGGGTGTGGAAGACACAAAAGCTGACTTCTTGGAAGAAGCCTTAGCCTTCTTGGGTTTAGGTGTCTCTACCACAACTGGAGCAGGCTGCTCCTCCGGATGGACCAGGTCCATCGTATCACGATCAACAATAACAACCTCAATAGGCCCTCCTACCTTTACCTTTCCCTTGGCAGCCTTCTTTTTCTTTCTCTCTCTCAGAGCCCTTTCCAACTCTTCTTCCCCTTGTCGAACAACACTTCTAGTAGCACGAACCTTTGGGGCAGGAGCATCAGCAGATATAGAAACTTTTCTTTTCTTTGGTGGAACTAGAGTAGTAACCTTCTTTGATTTTGAATTTCTTTTCCTTTTGGGATTGTAGGACTCCCCCAGCTTCCTCAGCATTTTAGCCAGTGTCTCCTCAATAGATGAACCGGGTTCATCTGCTGATTTGTGTAGGCTCTCTAGACTTGCTGCTGCTTCCCCAACAACACTTCCCCCTAAGTCTGTGACTCCTTCTTCATCGATCATAGGAGCGGGGCCACAAATAGGCAACGTGGCACCGTCTTCCCCAGATCCCCTTACTGAGCCTCCTTCTCCCTCTCTCAAGAATTTTAATTTTTCCCAGTTTTCTCTGCCTATCCGGCACTTCTACATCAAAAATTGACCCAACCAAAACAAACCTATTTTCAGTAGTAGCAGTTTCAGATTCAATTTCAAGATTAGCTTGCTCAGAACTAGATAAACCTGGTGCTTCATCCTCATTTGCGAATTTGAATGATTCAGTTGAGGATTCAGAATGATGGGTCTCGCTAGCTTTAAGAATTTCCTCCAAGAATCTTGCACGAGATCCAGAAGCCACTGATTTCCTGGCCAACATTTTCACTCTACGTGCCCTAGGGGCTGGAGTAAGGGTAGGTATAGGTTCAGGAGTAGGCTCAAGAACTGGTGGGTTTTAGGGGGTTGAAGATCTGGCTGGTGAATGTGAACTGTACACTGATGGAGAATTAGAACTAGAAGAGTCTTCCCCATGATCAAGGTTTGTGAAGGAAGATGAAGCAGGGGGTGGTGAAGACATTTGTAATGAATAATTTTGGAAGAGAAGAGAGTCGATCAGTTTTGGTTTGAGAAGAATGAAGAACTTGGTTTGCCATATTATGTTATGAAGATGGGAGGTAATGATTTCCCTTTTATAAGATGTGTCTATGAATTCTACAACGGTCAAAATTAGTAATCAAGTAGAAGTCTAAACGCTGTAGGACTGTCATTGATTAGACGGTTAGGAATCCCCAAAATCTAGGCTAATTAAGTAGCGATGGGACTTCTTGGAACGGGTTCATTTTGGGATAAGTACAAAGAATTTGAAATGAACCAAATATAGATAGAGTCCTGCTCATGTGTGACTGTAATTAATAATATAAGTGTATGGAGATGAGCACATACCTTGTCAGTTAGATGAACCAGCAGCGATGAACCAGGTTCATCGTGTTAAAGTCTTTAATTTGCCTCAATTTACAAAGATAGAAAAACATCATTAGCAACCAGGGAATTATATTAATACATGGTAAGAGAGTATGGCAGTAAAGTCATGAAACTGAGCAATTATTAGTATGGTTGATTATCTATGTTAGTGTTTCTAGCCAAAGATTTTTTTTTTCATTTTTCAATTTGTTTTTCAATTAGGTGATCTTAATCATCCCTAATTCACGTCGGTTTCTCTCAAAATGCTCCCTACTCAGTGCTTTAGTAAATATATCTGCAATTTGCTTATCAGTAGCACAAAATTCAATTGAGATCATTCACTTTTCATAGTTATCCCTAAGGAAGTGATGTCTAACATCTATGTTCTTGGTTCTTTTATGATGAACCGGGTTCTTTGTCATACTAATTGCACTAGTGTTGTCACAAAAAATAGGAATGCATCCAATATCTATACCAAAATCCATGAGTTGTTGCTTGATCCATAGCAACTGAGCACAGCATGAGGCTACAGCCACATATTCAGCCTCAGCAGTAGACAAGGCTACTGAATTTTGTCTCTTGGTGTCCCAAGACACAAGGCAAGAGCCTAAGAAGTGAGCCACGCCTGAAGTACTTTTCCCGTCAACCAGGAAACTTGCGTAATCAGCATCAGCATATCCTACAAGGTCAAAATTACTACCTTTAGGATACCAAAGGCATAAATCAGTAGTGCCCTTCAGATATCTCAAAATTCTCTTCACTACAGTTAGGTGGAATTCCTTTGGATTTTCCAGAAACCTAGCACACAGTCCAACACTGAACACTATATCAGGTCTGATGGCAGTGAGTTATAATAGAGACCCAATCATCCCTCTGTATAGCTTCTGATCAACGGATGAACCAGGTTTATCC
>MDKH01023691.1:0-28904 GCA_005239495.1 Nicotiana undulata | reverse complement strand
CTCAACCAGTATTACTGTATCAGTCCTATAGACTAAATAGTAGGGCGTCTCTCATGTGCTTGTCTTCAGCGTTGTTCGGTAGGCCCACAATACTTCTGGTAATATTTCCGGCTCCCCTTAACGTCTTCAAGTTTTTCTTCATGATGTTTAGTATCGACTTGTTGGAGGACTTTTCTTTCCCGTTGCCCGCATGGTGGTATGGCATCAAGAGTATTCTTTTGATATGCCACTTCTCAAAAAATTCAGCGACCTTCTTTCCTGTGAATTGGGGTCCGTTATCTTAGCTGATCTCTTTGGGAGGCCGAACCGTCATACAATGTTTTACAATATAAAGGTGATCACTTCCTTTCCACGTATTTGGGTGAATGATCCTATTTCTAACCACTTAGAGAAATAGTCAGTTAAAATCAAAAGGAATCGTATGTTACCTCGCCCTGCCGGGAGAGGGCCAACGATGTCCATTCCTCATTTGATGAACGGCCAAGGTGAGGTGATCGAGTGGAGGTGTCACCCGCTTGGTAAATCACCGAGGCATACTTTTGGCATTGCTCGCATTTTTTCATGAAGTCTGCGACTTCCTTTTTCATGGTGGGCCACTAATACCCTGCCTGTATAACGCATCTGACCAAAGCGCATTGTTAGAATGATCTCCACAATGGCCCTCTTGGACCTCTTCAAGGCCGCGCGCATCTAGTTTGGGCCCAAGCATTTCTCCAAAGGGCCCCGTACGTTCTCTTATACATGTCGTTGTGTATGATACTGTACCTGGCCACTTGCGTTCTCAGTTTCTTGGCCTCTTTTTTATCATCTGGCAATAAGTCGTACTGCAATTACGTGACAATACGGTTGTAACTGTCCCAAGTTAAATGTATGGTTCTTACATCAATTTTGCCTAGCGGCGAGTTGAGAAGGTGGACCACACTTCGGTCTCCGGTTGTAATGTTTTTGGTGGTTGCGGCTAGTTTGGCGAGGTCATCTGCCTCGGCATTCTATGCTCGTGGAATCTGGTCGAGTTGACATTCGTCGAACTCGGGCAACAACTTGAAAATTTCGGTCTGATATTTGTAACCTTTGTTCCTTGATTTGGAAATTCCCTGTGACTTGGTTGACTACGAGTTAAGAATCGCAACGTAGTCTTAACCGTTTTGCCTCATACTTGAGTGCTAGCCTTAATCCTGCAATTACGACCTCATACTCGGCCTCGTTGTTAGTCATATTCGAGCACCTTATGGACTGGAGAATTACTTCACCGGTTGGGACTTCAAGTCCGAACCCTGACGCATTGGACGCGCCTTCAGTGTACAGGATCCAGAGGTCATGTGTTTGTGGGTAAGCGTAGGTGGCTTCTCTTTCAACCTTGGGAATTACTTTTGCACTGAACTCAGTGAGTACTTGTGACTTTATCGCTTTTCGCGACTGATATGTGATATCGTGCTCGCTTAGTTTGATGGCCTATTTGGCCAACCTTCCTGATAGATCGGGTTTATGCAAAATGCTTCTTAGGGGGAAATTCGTGACGATCGAGATAAGGTGTCATTGGAAATATGGTCTAAGCTTCGGTAAAGCTATGACTAAGTCCAGGGCCAGTTTTTCGAGGTTAGGGTACCTCGTCTCGGCATCGACTAGTGTTTGCTAATGTAATAGATGGTAGAATGCGTACCTTTATTTTCTTGAACTAGGACTGCACTCACAGCTACTTCGGATACAACAAGGTAAACAAGGAGACATTCTCTTAGCTCCGATTTTGAAAGCAAGGGTGGCGACGACAAATATGCTTTTAATTCCTTCAAGTCTTGGACGCACTCACAAGTCCATTAGAGGTTGTTATCCTTCTTGAGTACACCGAAGAATCTGTGACACCTATCCGATGTTCGGGAAATGAACCTTGAAAGGGCGGCGATACAGCCAGTCAACCTCTGAACCTGTTTTTTGGTGGTCAAGTGTTTTGGTATCCCTTAGATGACTTTGATTTGATCGGGGTTGACCTCGATTCCTTGCTTTTATACCAGGTGATACGCTCAAATTACACCTTAAAATAGTGTAAGCGATCGATATCAAATATAGTAACCCAACTAGGTTGGGGTCGAATCCCACAAAGAACAATATATAGGCGATTAGGAATGTAAGAGAATTATCACTTATCACGCAATGTCAAACACTTAGATTTTTGGTTGATAAAATATTTATAACTAAATGCAAAAATGTAAACTAACCTAGAAAGCAAGTAAAATGATCAATGGCTACAAGTATGAATGCATCGGGAATTACACTCAAGTAACGATCCAAAGTATTTCACGATTTTACAAATATGAGCGAGTTTATGTTAATTAGCCATGGATAATAATTATTAATTAGCTTCTTCCAAAGACTAACAAGACTTCCTAATTGAATTATTCCTAACCCAATTAAGAGAATAAGCACAGCCGGATATGGCTACAAGTAGTTCAATCCTATTCCTAGCTAGAATCTATAAAATGAGGGTTAAAACCTCACAAATTATCTTTTTCAAAATTAATTCGGAGTTAATGGGCGGGGCGAGTCCTAGGGTTAGCTAATCCCTTTGGAAATATTTTTTAAAGAAACACTAACTCACTTCATAAATATATACAAATCATTCAATACATAAGCACAACAAGGTATTTAATCCACACTTTAAACATGAAAATTTTCATAAACAATAATTAGTGTTGGAAATAAATACTACACACTTAAATATTCAATACAAAGCAAGAAAATGAAGAAACAAACATAAATGGGTAAGAAATCCTTAACCCCAAGCTTGAAATCTTCAGAATCCAAGTGTGTGTGCAGACCCTAGCTTCCAGAAATGTTTTCTCTACTCTTCAAGTCACAAAATATGTTCAACAATAGCCAAAGATACTGAAAATATCTGCTAGGTCGTGTATTAAATGATTTGGGGAAAGATGGTGTGAAATTCCAAAATTTCCCGGAATCTGCCCAGAAAGTCTTCTGTGCGTTTGCACCAGTGTACCCGCGATCGCAGAGAATAAATTCTCCCAGGTATGCGATCGCATATGGTCCTCCGCGTTCGCACAGGTATGTTGACCAACTGCTGACTGGACTTTGCCTTATGCGTTCGCATGTGTTCATACGCGTTCACACTGTTTCATAGGCTTAAGCTTATGCGATTGCATTAAGAATTATGCGATCGCACAGTGTAAAAACTGGGCAGACTTCATTTTTCATTTTAGCTCCTTTTTGACTTGTTTTCACACGATTTTTTCACAATCATCCCTAAATCACTTGACACCTGAAAAATACCAGTAAACATCAATAAATGTCTTAGTTTCTCAACAAAATTATACAAAATATTAAGTATTAAGAGGAGATAAGTTGGTAAAATACCAACTTATCAAACCCCCAAACTTAAACTATTGCTTGTCCTCAAGCAATTCAAAAACTAAGAACATCCTACCAGAATATGATCACTTAAGCTCAATGGCATACCAAATATCATTTCAAGTCAAAAAGGGTCAATTTAAGCTCAATCTAATGACTTCGGTTGGTAGCAACAATTAATACAAGGCATATGAATCACCAAATTTTTGCACATTTTATTTCAATTCAATTTCTCAAACACCACACTAACCAAAGTAGCAACCAATTCATGACACTAAAGATTCAAAATTTGCCTCTCTATCACAATTACCTTCCCTCGCTCATTCCTCCCAACTGAAAATGAGATTAAATTCACAACTCGAATCTCATGTGACCTCACATTTTAAGAGAGAATTCCAAACTCATAAATTGCAATTCACAACATAAATGGGATGCCAAATGGAAAGACTCAACTCTCTCTCTCACACAAAAATGTTCAAATGCACACAAGTAGTACCATAGGCTTGCCCTTCATGTATTTCTCCACTAATGTAGACATACTTGGTTCAAAATCAATTAGAACTTAAAGGGTTGTAGTTTTAGGCTTTTGGTTAAGGTATGGCACAGTTTGGTAAGAGTGACTCAAAACCTCCCTAAGCACTACAATTTTTCAACAATCAAAGTCCACTTCCTTCAAGAATTTTTCCACCCTTTTTTTTTGGTATCACCTAGTCTTCCATTTATTCATACTTTCTTCTTCTTCTTTTTTTCATTTCAACATCTTTTTTTTATAACACTTTTCACTTTTTGAGAAGCCTCCATATAATAATTTTTCCAACCTCCACCCCCAAACTTAGGCTTTTAGCCTATATTCATACTTTAAATTACTTAGGGAGGAATGATTCCAAATAGTTTGTAACATGGTTGCCAAAGAAAAAGTTAAAAGGCTCAAAAGGGTTGACTAGGAAAAATATTCATGGGTACGAAATTTAGGCATAATAATGGTCCAAGGAAGGCCTAATATCATTTTTCAAACAAAGTTAATCTAGGATTTCGCCTTGAAGCACATTACGGGCAAGTTCTAGACTACAAATAATGCAAAAGAATTTTACAATTAAATCTCACCACACATGGCATATGAAAACTCAAATGGAATACAAATCTAAAATCCAATTGAAACCAATGAAACTCAAGGAAGTCACATGTAGCTTAAGAGGCTATTTAGTGAATCAAAGAGCCAAAACTAGAATCTAAAAATCACAACAAGGAACCTTACTTTAATCATTCAGTTTCATCATATATACTTTTTTTCATTTTAAAGATCAAAATTCATATGCCAAGGTTTAAATCATATTAGTACCAAACAAGTCACCCGTTGGCTTATGGGCCCAAGATTACACCCCAAAAACCAATTTATTCACAACTAGCTACTAAACTAACTACTAAAAAAATATTTACTTTCTAAAAAATACTAAACAAGACTAATCCCTTAAGAAAGTTGTCACACCATCCATCATAAGGAAAAGTCACCCGGTTCAACACAAATAATTTTCTTGGAAAAGAACCGTGGTAGAAAGAAAAACCAAGGAGTTTCATTAATACTACTATAATGAAACCAAAACAAAAATCAAAACAAACACAAATAATAACAAGAAAAATGCTAAATAGTACTATGAAAAATTAAAACCAAAATTAAAACAACTAAGAACCAAAATAAACCAACATGAAATAAAAACAACTAAGAACCAAAATAAAAGCTAACAAGAAAAATTATTAATAAACTAGAAATATTAACAAATCCTCACAAGTTCACAAAAGAAACAAATATCATGCTCCACGTGATGCTCTACAACATAGATCAAATATGAGCCACCCCCAATCTAAGGTATTGCATTGACCCCAATGCAACTAATCAAAACAAGGTAAAATGAAGGAGGTTCTCCCTGATAATGCATCACTCGGAGCTGGAGGTGGTGGGAAATATGAGCTCCAAATCCTCCTCATCATCATCCTCAGAATCCTTTGAGCCACATAGTGAACTCAGCTTATGCATCATACTCGACAGAAACTTGCTTTTCTTCTTTTCATGCTCCTTGAATTTCATCTGTCGCCTTTTAAGTTTTCCTTGTCTCCGGCTCATGTCCTCTAATCTGCTCTTGATTTCTTTTTTCTCCAGCACTACATCATCCAAGGTCGATGGTTTCTTACCAGACCTAGTCGAAGTGCCCTCACCATATGGACCAGAGGAAAGACCCGCAACAAGCTACCGAATATGAGCATCTACACCGTAGATCTGATGTGAAATGTGGCGCATAGTGGGGGGTCCATAAGGAAGTGGAACCATGGGGTCATGTGATCCTGCTGTAGCTGTGGAGGCACCACCGGATCCCTCGGCAGACTCATCAAACTGCCCAAATGAAGGAGATAGCACATCAATCCTTCTCTTCTTTTTCTTTCCGCCATTTGGCCATTTTCGAAGCAATGGATAGATTTCTACGGCATGGTCCTTCTCAACATCAGTCAGGATCGGTAGCACCTCAGCATCATAGCACAACTGAGTGATCAATGAGGGAAAGAATAGGCTTCTAGACCTTCCATTGCATGCTTCCTCAATTTCACTCACGATGTGCTGGCCCACGTTCACTGGCAAGCCATCCATAATGCCAACAATCATCAATGCCTTCTCAGGCGCCACTTCAGTCTCATGTCTAGCTGGCACAATCCTGGCACAGATAATGGATATCCAAATCTTGGCTTCCACAGTGAACTCATGCGAATCAACCCGTTTATGTATTCTTTCCCAGGTCGGTTGCACCCCGTCATGAAGATTTTCCACCAACCACTGTGTTCCTCTCCCTCTCTTCCCCTTGCTCTGTATATCTCATTGTCAGCATTGGGAAGCCCGTAGTGTGCATTTATTACCTCGGGGCCAAAGTCGACCCACTTTCCCCTGACAAAAGTGAATACTTCCCCCTGGAAATTAGTCATCACAGCGTTGGCATAAAACTCATGAACTATAGTGTAGTTCGCTCTGATTGGTTCAGGAGCAAAGCATATCCAACCACTATCAGTTAGTCTCCAGAAAAACTCCGACATCTTGGCATCAAGGTTGTCTAAATGGATGCCTCTTTATTTGATAATGCTCTTGAACATGAGTTTATCATAATTCCTTTCACACTCAGCCGCCGTGAATCTCGTCGCATCAAAATACTCTTCTTCCATAGCAGGGGAACATATTCTTGCACATTGTCAACATTTTTTGAGGCCATTTTATACACAAAGTACCTACAAATGGAGACCAAATGTTAAACGCATGAACGAGTACTTTATATACTGTATTATGATGTATCTAGGCCAAAGAAAAGAGACGCAAAGCAACAACACAAACAATTGCGGAGCTACTGTTTTACTGCCAGATTTTTAAGGTAGTGCGTTCGCGCGATATAGTAGTAAGTATTCCCGCCTGTCACGCGGGTGACCCGAGTTTGATCCCCGGCAACGGTGCCAAATTTGATACGCTCAAATTACACCTTAAAATAGTGTAAGCGATCGATGTCAAATATAGTAACCCAACTAGGTTGGGGTCGAATCCCACAGAGAACAATATATAGGCGATTAGGAATGTAAGAGAACTATCACTTATCGTGCAATGCCAAACACTTAGATTTTTGGTTGATAGAATATTTATAACTAAATGCAAAAAAGTAAACTAACCTAGAAAGTAAGTAAAATGATCAATGGCTACAAATATGAATGCATCGGGAATTACACTCAAGTAACGATCCAATGTATTTCACGATTTTACAAATATGAGCGAGTTTATGTTAATTAGCCACGGATAGTAATTCTTAATTAGCTTCTTCCAATGACTAACAAGACTTCCTAATTGAATTATTCCTAACCCAATTAAGAGATTAAGCACAACCGGATATGGCTACAAGTAGTTCAATCCTATTCCTAGCTAGAATCTATAAAATGAGGGTTAAAACCTCAAGTTCTTATTAATTAATCTTTCCCAACCAAATTATCTTTTCCAAAATTAATTCGGAGTTAATGGGAGAGTCCTAGGGTTATCTAATCCCTTCGGAAACATTTTTAAAGAAACACTAATTCACTTCATAAATATATAAAAATCATTCAATACATAAGCACAACAAGGGATTTAATCCACACTTTAAACATGAATATTTCCATAAACAATAATTAGTGTTGGAAATAAATACTACACACTTAAATATTCAATACAAAGAAAGGAAATTAAGAAACAAACATAAATGGGTAAGAAATCCTTAACCACAAGCTTGAAATCTTCAAAACCCAAGTGTGTGTGAAAACCCTAGCTTCCACAAATGTTTTCTCTACTCTTCAAGACACAAAATATGTTCAACAATAGCCAAAGATACTGAAAATATCTGCTAGGTTGTGTATTAAATGGTTGGGGAAGATGGTGTCAAATTTGAAAATTGCCCGGAATCTTCCCAGAAAGTCGTCTGTGCGTTCGCACCAGTGTACCCGTGATCGCAGAGAATAAATTCTCCCAGGTATGCGATCGCATATAGTCCACCGCGTTCGCACAGGTATGTTGACCAGCTGCTGACCAGACTTTGCCTTATGCGTTCACATGTGTTCATACGCATTCACATTGTTTCATAGGCTTAAGCTTATGCGATTGCATTAAGAATTATGCGATCACATAGTGTAAAAACTGGGCAGACTTCATTTTCCCATTTTAGCTCCTTTTTGGCTTGTTTTCACACGATTTCTTCACAATCATCCCTAAATCACTTGACACCTGAAATATACCAGTAAACATCAATAAATATCTTAGTTTCTCAACAAAATTATACAAAAGATTAATTATTAAGAGGAGATAAGTTGGTAAAATACCAACTTATCACTAGGAAACCTAAAAGCTTTCCCGAGGCCACACCGAACACACACTTTTTGGGATTCAGTTTCATTCCCTATCGTCTGAGTATATAGAAGTTTTCTCTTAGGTGGTCGATGTGATCTTCTTTCCGTTTGGACTTGACCAGCATGTAGTCTATGTAGACTTCCATCGTTTTGCCGGTTGGTCATTGAACATCCTCGTCACTAACCTTTGGTAAGATGCCCCTACGTTTTTTAGCTCGAAGGGCATGACCCAGTAGAAGTACGTCCCCTGATGGGTGATAAAAGTGGTTTTCTCCTGATCCTCTTCTTCCACGAGGATTTGATTATAGCCGAATAGGCATCCAAGAAGCTCAGTAATTCATGCCCGACCGTCGTCAATGAGTTGGTCGATATGGGGTAACGGAAATGAATCCTTGGGACACGCTTTGTTCAACTCTGTGAAATATATATACATCTGCCGTTTCTTATTTTTCTTTTTCACCATGACCACATTGGCAACCCATTGGAGGTATTTCGTATCCCTGACGGAGCTATCTTCCGATAGTTTTTCCACCTCTTCACGTACCGCGTCATTAATCGCAGAGTTGAACTTACGTCTGACCTACCTTACTGGGGGTGGAATAGGTCAACGTTCAGTTTGTGCGTGGCGATTTCTTTGGGATACCCGACATATCTGCATGGTTGAAAGCAAACAAGTTCGTGTTAGTAGTTAAGAATTAACGGAATTTACCCGGTTCCAGAAGTTTGCAAGAGATGTAAGATATCTTGTGTTGGTCATTGCTGTCTAATTGAACGGGGTCGAGGTCTTCTATGGCCGATCCCACAACTTCGACCATATTAGGGTCTTTGATGAGGTCCTCGCTATCGTCATATATCGACCTCGGCCTTATTGATTGCTATGCTATTTTTCTTTGACCTTCATTTGTTGAGCGACCGTGCAGTCTAGGGAGATGTCGTATCAATCCCGGGATGTGCGTTGTTCCCCTCGTATGCTGAATATTCCCCATGGAGTTGGGATTTTGATGACATGGTATAAGTTTTATGGGATGGGCCTCATGGTGTGTATCCATGGTCGTCCATGATGTGGAAAGTGGTTTCTAGAGTGATGCCACCGGCCAGAACATGAAGTGTGATTTCGCCAGATGTTCGCTCGACTACAATGTCAAAACCAGTTAGCGTGATGCAACACAACACTATCTTATCTTCGAGTTTCATTTGTGCAAGTACTCGAGGATAGGTAATGCACATGCTGCTCCCATCGTCTACCATAATGCGTCGAACATCAGTGTCTAAAATTCGTAAAGTAATAACAAGGGCATCATGGTGAAGGAAAGCCAAACCGTCGGTACCAACTTATCGAAGATGATACTTTCTTCGAGTTCGTCATACTGTTCGCGAGTGATTGACCGTTTGAGCTTGTGGGTAGTGGTGAGCTTCACGTTGTTGTTGGAAGCATCGTCACTGCCAACCGATGATCATGTGAATGCTGCGGGTTGGTGAGTGCGGTTTCGGCGGTCCTTGATGTTGTTCATGGCCTCTAACAAAGTTGGTCCTCCCCCTGTCGCTCAACAACTCTTTTACGTGTCCTGGTCGTAACATGTTTACAACCTCCTGCCTTAGGGTGATGCAATCTTCGATTTTGTTCCCTCGTTCGTGGTGGAACTCGCAGGGCACTTCAACTTTGGTCCGAGCTTCTCCAGGAAATAAACTATCTCTATAGGTGACATACAAAAGTTGCGAGCGGATAACAAAGAATGCATACCTCTTTCGTTCTGGTGAATCATTGTCCTTGATTTAGGTGGGCCTTCTCCGTGGCGGTGGGAGGTCTCTACGACCGCTCTGATATATGGTTGATGTGGTTTCCTGTTGGGCCGCGAAGCTGCAAGGTCTCTTCTAGTATCATTTCTTTGATCTTTTCTGGATTCAGCCAACATTGAGGTTAGCCGATGTGTTGGTCCATTGAGGCCGTCCTCATCTGCTAAGACCTCGGCACAATATGCGTTGTGTATTTCATCCCAAGTGGTTGGGGGATACTTCATCAATCAACTTAATAGCTTTCTAGTCGCCCTCAAACCGTCTCTTCTCAACCCCTTTTGGAAGGCTGCAACTGCCATCCCTTATGACACGTTCGTTAGGGTCATCCTTACTCGGTTGAACCGGTCAAGGAAATCACTTAGTCCCTCTCCCGGAGACTGTTTAAAAGAAAATATGGCGCTCACTTTTGCCTCGACCTTTTTGGCTCCAACGTGGGCCATTACGAACTTGTCGGCTATCTTTTCGTAAGTTTCAATGGAGTGTGCAGGTAGTTGTGAATACTATGTTAACGCTCCTCCCGTGAGGGTTTCACCAATTTTTTTCAACAAAATGGAGGATACTTGTTCTTCGGCGAGATCATTGCCTTTCACAACGGTGGCGTAGTGAGTGACATGATCTTCAGGGTCAGTTGTGCCGTTATATATCCTTAGGTATGGTGACGTTTTAAAGGTTTTCGGTAGGGCATGTGGGACTGCGTCATCACTGTACGGCTGTTCGACGAACCGGCCGACGTCTCTCTTTGGCAACAGTTTTGGGGCGCCCGGTATTTTTTCGACCCTTTCCTAATATTCTTTCATTTGAACTCGGAGTACCTTATTCTCGTTCTCCATTTCTTCGATCTTTCCAAAATGGATGCAAGGGCGTTGTCACCTGCATTATCATTGACGTTATGAGATACCTGTCATTGGAGGTGGAGGGAGTTGGTTGTACTGTTTGTCCGCCGGTCGTACAGTGCAAATCCTTGCAATTTTTGCGTCTGCGTCCTATGGGGGCTAGTTGAGGATGTTGGTTAGCGTGTCAGTTAGCCATGCTTCGAGGAGCCATTTTACAGTTGGGGGCGTCTCTTCCCCTACAGATGTGGATGCTCCCTTACCAAGAGATTTTGTGATGCTGCAGTGAGAAAGCGGTCACCCATCTCGCCTAGGGGAGGCATCGGACATTGCGCCTTCGCCTGCTATTTCACAGCTTTCGTTGATGACGCTCATGAGGTTGGTTGGGAGGTCACTGATTATTCTCGCCCTTTGTGTCTTGTTACCTGTCATGTTGGATTTTTGCATACAAAAGAATCTCGCTTTTGTTTTTTAACATTTTTGATCCGTGTTAGTGGTAAATCTGGAAGAAACTAAAAATTTAACTAGGAAATCTCCACAGACGGCGCTAATTTTTTTTGCCAAAAGGTGTAGTTCTTGGTTCAAATAAATAAATTGATGTATTAAGGGTTAAACCTAATTAACAATAATATTTCTAGATGCGAGTTATGAAAGCGTGATTAATGTTGGACAGATTTGGTAGAAATATAATAATGGTCTGTGAGTAAATAGCGATGCACAATAATAAATGGCACTTGAGTAAATAAAGAAATGATCACCCAATAAAGGAGAAGCTAGTGTTATTCCTCCTCACAATATTGATGAGTGACAGACAAATCCTGGAATGTTCGAATTATCCACGGAACTGGCAGAAAGTATGGAATAATGTGGATAAGAATCTTAGTAAAAAAAAGTATTGTTTGTATCTTGAGAGAGAATCTTTTATCAAAGTGTGTTCTTACAAATGAATATCACATACCCTGCTCCATACTTCTTTCTATTTATACGAGACACATTCTTAACAAACCCTAATAGTACAAGTATAGAGAATATTCAATAGGATATTCTTTTCAATATTCTATTTCCGTAACTAGTTGTTATAGCTTTGCCAACAGTACTCGACCTCGACCTTTGTTGACGTCTTGATCACGAATCTCGTTACTCCTTAGTCAATCTCGACTGATGACGGTAAACACTCTTCCTTTAACATTATCTTGTCTTAAATACTTTAGTACATATTTTAACCTATACAACCTTACTGTACACAGTTTGATAGTGATTTCTTCATTTTTCTTCTTCAATAATAAGCACTTACATTGATTCACTCCCTCTATATGAAAGTTATGCACGTCATTAGATCTATACAAAGACATGTATACTTAATAATAATAAAAAGGAAGCTAGATTCTAGAAGAAGTTGAAGAAATAAAGAGAAAAACATCGAACATGATTACATGAAAGGAAAATTAAGGAAATGTTATTAAGAGGAAGAAGCATCTACACTTAAACATTGAAATCTGATCTGAGACAGATACACAAGTATACTTATTTGATGGCATCCACGTGTTTACCTTTCAAACATGCCACAAAATATTTGGGTTGTCCTTGCTTGCATGCGAGTATTACCTAGTTTGCTAGTCCAAGTGCCACGCTCCCTAGCTAGCAAATTCATCTTTTCTTTATTCTAAATAATAATTTTTGTGCGACCTAAAAGCAGATCAATTTGAATTCGTGCGACCTAAAATTCAAAAGGAAAAGCATTTTTTGCTCATTTCTATTATTTGGTTTGCAAATTGCAATGTAGATTCTGCATTCCTAATTAAACATTTACTTCTCATATAAATATTTTAAAAAGAATGTAAAATAAGGTCCTGCGCCTGCGGTCGTGTACTAAAGCAGTAGCTTGATTCTTCTGTTTTGGCTTTTGCTCTCTTCTTCACTTTCCCTTGTGCCCATTATTTTGGTATTCTCCTCTCTTCCCTATTAATACTTGTTGCTGTAGATTTCACGCTTCTTGTATTTTTCATATATATATATAATTCAATTTTGTTATATATTGACAAAAACAATTATATATAATTACCCATAACACAACAACTTAAACTGGTTTCCCACAAGTAAGTACATACAGTACTTCATTTGTTTTATTGATTTAGTTTTATGAATTTGCTGATTTGCTCTTCTTATTTGTTGTACAAGTAGTGGATTTTTTTCCTTGTCTCGGGTGTATAAGAAATTCTTTTTCCCTCTGTTTCAATTACTATTTGAAGATTTGTCCAAGCTAAATTATTAACTTATGGAGTAGTACTTTTATGTGATTTTCAATATCTAAATTTCATTCCAAAATTTGAAGGATCTATGACTGAGATCACATACAAAATTAACAACTTTGACTTTATCTCTTTCTGAGTCTTGTCTTCCTATTGGTATATAGTTTTAGTTTTGGTTTTACTTGCTTTTGTTCATTTAAATTGATATTGAGAGATCATGCAGGGAGATATATCAAGTTATTAGAATACTTACTTCTTTGTTAAGGTTTGGGGACAGGATATAGCATTTCCATGGGAAAGAAAAGGTCAGATTTTAGGTAATTATTAGGGGAAAAATATATAAACGGAGAGTAAGACAACTAATTGTCGTGTTGTATCTCCCTTAAATTCTTCTAGTATTTTGGAATGCTTTGAGTGTTCCATGTGCATTATTCATGTAGTTATGTATCATACTGTTCATTGATAAAATGTCACAGCAATGGGGTTTTAACATACGGCGCTTCTTTTGATTAGGCAGTTCTAAGTTAAAATGAAGGGTGGAAAAGGAAAAGGGGTGTTGAGAAAAGAAACAAGGTCTGCACTGAAGCCTGTTGAGGACCGGTGAGTAGCGTTTTAAACTTTATGATTCTGGCTTTATATGCAAGTATTTCCGGTGTTGGTAACTTGGTGTTGCATAGACCTTTCGGGAATGAAGTTTCTGTGATTTTGGTTTTGATGTTCTGTGTTGGCACAATGTTGAATTAGTTATCATGTCTATGTCTCTTATTTTCAGAAAGATGGGGAAGAGAAAGGCTACGTTGAAGGACGATAAAAGGAAGGCCAAGAAGGACAAAAAGGCCAAGAAAGATCCTAATAAGCCGAAGAGGCCTCCCAGCGCCTTCTTCGTATTTCTGTAGGCTTCGTTTTTTATTAATAAATTCTAGATTCAGTGGCATGTCTATAGTTGCGTGATGTAACCAACAAATGATCATGTATGCCACTGCAGTGAAGAATTCAGGAAGACGTTTAAAAAGGAAAATCCTAACGTGAAGGCTGTATCAGCTGTAAGCTATCGATGGTGTTTTCATAAGCATTGCCTCCTTTAGTAGTTGGTTCTGAGCAACTGATTTCTTCTTGGTTTAATGTCATAAATTAAGGTCGGAAAAGCTGGAGGAGAGAAGTGGAAATCTATGAGCGCAGCTGTAAGTAAATCAATTCATTTCCGAACATTAGTGATTCAAGCAGCCAACTTGGCACAATGACCACTCATACATGTCATACTGTTATGCTGTTATACCAGTTAAAGGGTCGAAAACTTCTTTCAGCTTCTCATTGAAATTACTTGGCGGTAGAAATATTAGCATTTATTTTCACAATAGATATGGATTCTCTTTTTTATGGGACAATATCTACGTACTTTAATGTAATGATGTCGCTTATAAGGCTGGTTTTACGTATTGAAAGGAAAAAGCACCATATGAAGCCAAAGCAGCAAAAAGGAAGTCCGAGTATGAAAAGCTCATGAATGCTTATAACAACAAGCAGGTTAGCTTCTTGTAACTTGTTTTCTTTTCAAGATTTTTATGATCTTTGCACAATATCAGCCATCACTATAAAGCTAGAAAAGGGACCTTCCTTGTTCTAACTTCATCAATTGAATTAGCCGGAAAGCTCCGACGATGATGGCGAAGAAGAAGAATCTGAGAGGTCAAAATCTGAGGTACATGATGAAGATGCGGAGGGCAGTGGGCAGGTATTACTATTTTTCACTTTTCTGTAGTGTTGAAGGGAGCCTTGGAGCACAGTAAAGTTGTCTCCATGTTACCCATAGGTTACGGGTTTGAGCCGTGGAATCAGCTACTAATGAACATCAACCATCACATCTCCTTTGAGGTGGGGCTCTCTCCCGGACCCTGCGTGGACGCAGAATGCTTTGTGCATCGGGCTGCTCTTTACAGTTCTGTATTGTTCTGTTGACTCTATACTTATGAGTGCATGTAATAGTTTTTGAGTATATGTGACAAGGTTGTTGTTGGTCAAAGTTGCCCCTTCTTTAAGGATAAGAGAGTTGTTGAGTCACAACTCTGCCATCCTTAAGGGTGTTAAATATTGGGTTTATTGATCCTTCTAGTTGTATTTTTAGGCCCTACTCTTTGGGGTGGGTAATGCCTTTTTTGTCTTTGCTGATGCGTGAGGCGCATTTTTGATTGCAAAAATGGACGAGGGAGCAGATCTTCAATGTAAAAGTTTGAATATTGACATTTTAGGAATGATTGATCCAACATGAATCTGTACAGTTTGAGAGACATTTAATACTAGAACCGTGTGCCTGATGCTGGGGGTTTCGACAAATTTATTGCTAAATTCGTAAAAAGAGTTTATGCCAGTTGTGTGATTTGAATCTGCTCTATGAAATCTGAGAAGGCAAGCAATATTGCACATTTCCTATTATGAAGCTAGTTGGTAATTAGTGTATAAACCCATTACACTTGACCTCTTTTGGAACTTGGATCCATTACCAGAATTAGAATTGCTATGCTCCTTTAAGGGTGCATAGTTTTGTATTTCAAGTAGACTCATTTATCAACAGTGTTTCATATCGGACTTACTAGTGCTCGACAATATGTAGGTTGAAGAAGAGGAGGAGGAGGAAGATGATGAAGAGGAGGAAGACGAGGACGATGATTGATGCTATGTGCTCCAACACTTAGTTTTTGTACTTATTGCCGTCTGACGAGGATTGAGTGAACATATGTGTTTTTGTTGTATTTTCTGTTACCTAGTTTGGGTCACGAGGTTTGCGAAACTCAACTGTCTGTGGCATCAATCTTGTTTACATAACTCGAATGAACTTATATATGTATATATATATATATGATGATACGTGGAGTAATATATATATATATATATATATATATATATATATATATATATATATATATATGGCATGTCTGTTATCTGAGTTCAGATCTTTGTTGATTCTTATGAAAACTGCATTTTCTTACAACACTATCCTGATACGTAGTACGCCCGGCTTTATCTGCACTCTGGAGGTAGGAAATATATAATTGTTGATCAAATGCGACATAGATATCTGAACTGCCACAGGAACTTGGGACTAACTCTGATCATCCAATTCCAAAACTCATATTCCCCTAATAACAGCTTCTCTAATCGACCCAATTTACTGTATTGACCACGTCTCTATCACAAACTAGTTGGATCGCGTATATAAATTGACTCGCTCTTTTAGAAATAAATTATGAAGTGCTATAGATAAAATTATTCTCAAGCAAATAGTAAACCAGAAAAGGAAATGGAAGTTCCTCAAACTTTATTAGCTCTTTATGCACACATTGATGACAATTTAGGAATTTGAAAATTGCTTTAAGATATACTATGCATCATGTGATTGGGCGTTCATAGTTTTCATGTGATTATAGGTCACTAATTTCTTGATCGTACATGGTATTCCCTAATATCTTGGTCATATTCCAGGATCAGTGATCAGGAATGGGTAACAATCAAATATTTTTCAAATACCGTATTACATACAATTAATGTTAGCATAAAACAACAACAAATTAACCAGAATTGTGTATCGGAAAATGGGGGAAAATGTCTACCTCAATACCCGGTGAAAGAACGAAGGGAAAACACAGATTCATGAGATTGTAATCGGGGCCAGAGACACGTCGAGACCCGGAAAGGATGAACGATATATGCGACATCGGACACAATAAAGCGACGCACCTTGGACCGAGTATGACTTCTAAACCTCGGGAGACGCAGTGGACGGTTATGCACGACTGATAGGAGGCCGTAAGCCGTAATAATCGCCCTCAACCGGATATTGCGGTGTGAATCTCGTTCAAAATCAATTATGGATCAATAATTATCCGGAAAGAAGATTCTTACCTTGTTTAGACTTGTACTAGAAATGAAATTCTCCTACTATATAAAGGGAAAGTTTTTTCTTTGATCTAACATATTGTGACACACAATTCAAGGTAGTTAAAGTTTACTTTTACCTTCTAGCTACTGTTAAGAACTTTGCTCACTTGTACTTCATTCATGACTAGGCTCGAACCGAGGGCCCAATCGAGGATGAGGCCGTTGTTCAATCTCGGATCAGGCTTAATCATAACATTGTGATTAATTTGATAATTTAGTTCGTCTTTAATTCATTTATCTGCTACTATTCATTATTCGTGTTGAATTATATCACACATCCTTTAAACCGCATACAAATTTAATGGTTGCCTAATTTTAGGGTAAACAGTTTGGCGCCCACCGTGAGGCTAAAAATAATAGTGGTGTTTTGATACGAATCTCCATAACATACCCTATTTTACGCTTGTTCTTTGAAATCTTAATTTCAGGTTAGCCCAAAAATGTCATACTCTTAGTCTGCTCACTTGAACATTGATGCTGAGTTTGGCCATCACGGCGAAAATAATAATTTGCTCCCTAGCAACGATGTGCTTCTTGCCGACCCCAACGGCGTCCCAACTGCCAATCCGGTCAATGCCAACTCGCATGTGGCCGTCAACATCAATTTGCCAACTGATCCCGAAAACAGTGTTCGCAGAGGACCCCGACTAACAACTCGAGAAGCTCCCGAAGGCGAAGGTGATGGGGTGAGCCTACGGCTTCGAAATGTTGTAGGCTCAACAAGCGGCAATAGTACAATTTCAGAATCAAAGCCGCGCCCTAACAGGGTTGAGCTCGGAAAATCCCGGGAAATCACCTGAAGAGAAGAACAAATTACCGAGAGATCGGGTGAAGCCCAGCCCGTGGTAAATCCTGAGGTAAAGATGCTCAAAGCATTGATGAAACAGGTGGAGTCAGGTGAGAAAAATATTGAGGCTAATGACAATAAGGTGGAAACATCCAATTCCAGGGTCGATCACATCCCTGGAGCACCCCCAATATTGAAAGGGCCAGACTCCAAGAAATTTATCCAAAAGCCCTTTCCTTCGAGCGCCGCACCAAAGCCGATCCTAATGAGGTTTTGTATGCCCAACATCCCCAAATATAATGGGACCACAGATTCAAATGATCATGTGACCTCCTATACATGCGCAATCAAGGGGAACGATTTGGAAGACGATGAGATCGAGTCGGTGTTACTAAAGAAGTTTGGGTAGACTTTGTCCAAGGGAGAAATAATATGGTACCACAACTTCCCCCCAAATTCCATTGATTCGTTTGATATGCTTGCAAATGCTTTCGTAAAGGCCCATGCCGGGGCCATCAAGGTCGAGACCAGAAAGTCAGATCTCTTCAAGATCAAACAAAGGGATAACGAGATGCTCAGGGAGTTCGTGTCAAGATTCCAGATGGAACAGATGGACCTAATACCAATTGTGGTTGATTGGGCCGTTCATGCATTCACTTTGGGGCTCAACCCCCGAAGTGCCTTGGCCCCTCAACAAAGAAACTAAAATTTTGTGGAATATCCGGCGGTAACCTGACCGACATCCACAGGTACCAGTTAAAGATCAGGGTCAAGGATGACCAACTCGCGGCCCCTTCTGGATCTATTTACACCATCAGGGCCGCTGATAGATATAAGAGAGCCATTGATCAAGAGGCAAAACCATTGTGAGATAGGTATCAACCATACAGCGCGGACCAAAGGGGAAATGGATCCTAGTGTCACCCCACAAGGAACGAGAAGAGAAGCGATCGAGGGCCCAATGGCCGAGGTCTGATGAGAAAGAATGGGTTGTACAGGCCGCTCGGGAGTAGAGAAGCACATATATTATCAGAGTACAACTCCAACGTGGACGCTACCAACATCGTGTCAGCCATAAGGCATACCAAAGAGACTAAGTGGCCCGACCGATGCCGTTCGACCTTACCCAGAGAGATCCTAACTTGATGTGTAAGTATCACGGCACTCACGGCCACAAGACCAAAGATTGCTGACAGTGAGGGAAGAAGTTACCCGGTTATTTAACAACTGGAATCTTCAAGAATTCCTGAGTAAGCGAGCCAAAAACCAATTCAGGAACATGGACGCCAATAAACAGGTCGAACAAGAGGAGCCTCAGCACGTGATCAACATGATCACTGGGGGAGTCAATATTCCCCAAGGACAAATGATAAAACGCAACTAAGTATCTATCACAAGGGAAAAAGGCACTCGAGATTATATTCCAGAGAGAGCCATTTTGTTCAGCGATGAAGATGCCGACGACATCGTACAACCTCACAACGATGCACTGGTAATATTTGTACTTGTCAATAAATCTCGAGTTAAACGTGTGTTGATTGATCCAGGTAGCTCGTCCAACATCATCGGATCAAGGGCCGTAGAGCAATTTGGGTTACAAGACCATATCGTACCGGTAATCCGGGTATTGAATGGATTTAACATGGCATATGAGACCACGAAAGGAGAGATAACATTGCTAGTAAACACCGCCGGGACAACCCAAGAGACGAAGTTCTACGTGATTGAAGGGGACATGAGGTACAACGCTATATTCGTAAGACCATGGGTCCGCAACATGAGGCCGATACCCTCGACCTTGCACTAGGCATTGAAATTTCCTACATCGGAGGGAGTCAAAACAGTCTATGGAGAACAACCAACCATAAGGAAGATGTTTGCTATCGACGAGGTAATCTCGGTGACCACGATTTGATATCAAGGAACACGAAATCGACCAAAAATGAAGATATTAAATAGAAACCACTAATACCGACCTCGGCCGAACCGGAGAAACAGAAAGAATGAGGAGCAGACGAGGAGGATGATTATGGCGTCCTGAGATCATTAATAGCTCCTGATGACACGGACGCCACCAAATCAACGGTTGGAGAGTTGGAACAAGTCATATTAATCGAGCATCTATTGGATCGGAAGGTATACCTGGGCACGGGGTTAACCCCCGAGCTCAGGAAAAAAACTTATTGATTTTCTTAAAGCTAACGCCGATTATTTTGCTTGGTCCCATCTTGACATGACAGGGATCCCACGGGAGGTTACCAGCCACAAGTTGAGTTTGGTCCCGAAGTTCCTTCCGATTAATTAGAAGAGGAGACCACAGTCCGAGATCAAACACTTATTCATCAAGGATAAGGTATCCAAACTTCTAAAAATAGGATCCATCGGGGAAGTTAAATACCCGAATTGGCTAGCTAATGCAGTGGTAGTACCTAAAAAGAAAATAAACTAAGGATGTGTGTGGATTATAAAGACCTAAACAACGCATTCCACAAGGATTCTTTCCCTTTGCCTAACATCAATCGAATGATCGAAACGATGGCCGGGCACGAGATACTCAGTTTTCGCGACGCCTACTCCGGGTACAACAAAATTTGAATGGAACCACCCAGATTACCAAGAAAAGACTTCTTTGATAACCAAATTCGGCACCTACTACTATAACGTAATGCCGTTTAGATTAAAGAATGCCGGTGCCATATACTAACGCCTAGTAAATCGGATGTTTTTGATGAACAAATAGGGAAATCAATGGAAGGGTATATTGACGATATATTAGTCAAGTCCCTGCGAGCAGAGGACCATTTGCAACATTTGCAGGAAACCTTTGACATACTAAGGAAATATTACATGAAGCTAAACCCGGAGAAGTGCGCATTTGGTGTCAATTGGGTAAATGTTCATGGTATCCAATCGGGGTATAGAGATCAACCCCGACAAAATAAAGGCCATAGAGGACATCACCATAGTGGACAATGTCAAGGCAGTTCAAAGATTGACCGGGCGTATAGCCGTATTGGGTCGGTTCATCTCGAGGTTCTCGGACAAGAGCCATCAATTCTTTTCACTATTGAAGAAGAAGAATAATTTTTCCTGGACTCTGGAATGCCAGAAAGCTTTGGAAGAACTCAAATGGTACATGTCGAACCCCGCTCTGCTTCATACTCCGAAGGTAGAAAAATAGTTATGCCTCTACTTGGCGGTTTCCGAGGTGGCGATAAGTGGTGTCTTAGTCCAGGAGGAAGAAGGTACACAATTTCCTATTTACTCTGTCAATAGAACTCTAGGTGATACCGAATCGAGGTATCCTCACCTGGAAAAGTTAGCACTCGCTTTGCTAAGCGCTTACAGGAAGCTAAAACCATACTTTTAATGCCACCCTATATGTTTTGTAACCTCTTACCCACTGATGAATATCATGCATAAGCACGAGCTCTTGGGCCGGTTGGCCAAATGGGCTGTAGATATATTGCAGGTATGACACGAGTATCGACAACTGCCATATAATCTCAGATTTTGACAGACTTTGTGTAAAACCGGTTAGCCAAAGGAACTACTGCTCGCCTCGAGGACTAATTCAAGAATCTGGACCCTATTCACGGACGGTGCCTCCAACACGAAAGGGTTCGAGGTTGGTATCGTGTTAAAGCCACCTGCGGGAAACATAATCAGGCAGCCTATTAGAACTGTAAAATAAAGTAACAATGAAACCGAGTATGAGGCAATGATTGCATGTCTAGAACTGGGAGCCTTGAGTCCGAAGTTGTAACACCCCAGAAAATTTCGAAGTGTTTTAAGACTATTAAGAAGATTGGAAGGTGCTAATTATATTAATTCAGGTATGAAAATGACTAATAATATGAATGATATCAATTGATCATTATAATATATGTATGAGGTTCATTAAGAATTGTTTACGGTCCAAGAAGATCTCTAAGGCTAAGTCAAGTTGGAAATTATATGATGGAGTAAAGTTTCAAGTGAGTTCGCACAAGACTTAACTTCAAACGAGCATAAGTATCAAGATATGAAGAGTTATATGGTGTATGAAATATCAAATTAAATGTCTATGTGTCTACTTTATAATGATTCAAACCGTTTGTCATTTGGAGATTTTTACGAGGAGTTGTGACCTTGTTACTAAAGAATAGCAGAAAAGCTACGCGAGTCTTGCGTAGCCTACGCACCATGCATAGGCAAATCCAGCAGGTGCCAATTGAAGAGGAATGGAAGGTCACCCTACACTGTCTTTGTGCGTAGCCTATGCAGGAGGCATCATACCCATTTTTAAAATGTAGAAATAAGGGTTATAGAGAGAGAGAGAGAGAGAGAGAGAGAGAGAGAGAGAGAGAGAGAGAGAGAGAGAGAGAGAGAGAGAGAGAGTTCTTCAACTTGGAATTGATTTCTAGAGAGAAGGAGGAGCACTTCAACCATGGATACACTTCAAGGTAATTTATTTTGGTACAAGGATGATTGTATTACATCATTTAGTGATCACACTAAAACTATTATGGATCAAATCCATAGAAAATGGGTTGAATCTTCAAGAACATCAAAAAGAGGAAAAATGAGATTTTTCCATCAAGAGGTAATCCTTTCACTTGAGATTTATGTATATGTCATAGTGGAGTATAGGTAGAATATTTATGAGTTTTATTTGAAGTTGTAATGGGATATTGTATGAACCCCAAGGGGGGCCTTGAAAATGATATTTTGGGCAAAGAAGAAGATTAATTGTGATGAATTGATATAAATGAATTTTTTTTGAGTTTCTAATGATACCAATAGATTTGATAACTTAATTGATGAACCAATTGAATTGGTAATCACCATTTGGACAAGATGAAACACTAGTTCTTGAAATGGGTGTTCTTGAACTTAGGGTTTTGTTGGAGAAGACAATGAATACTGACTTGATGATGTTGGATAATTACCATAGTGTTATTAATGACTTTAAATGAGTATTAAATGATAAGAATTAAATTTAATAGGCTAATGGGCGAGCCTATTCGATAATTTGGTATGGTTGAAGGCTTGTTGCCGAACTATGAAGCCTAAATGGATATTTATGAATATTTTCATATTTGGCTTGATGTAGTTGGGATATCTAATGGTAGATACTGAATTGTGGGCGATATTTGGGCATTTTAATCAATTGAAGAACTGTAGTATTTTTGGATCTTGAAGGTTGACGTAAGTTGATTAAGACTTACTCTTCTTGAGGGATTCTCTTTAAAAGCATGGCTTAAGTTGATACATTTTATTATTTGTACTTGTGGGGACAAGCGAGAAAGATGTCACCATGTGTTTCTAAATTGTTGCTTATGAAGTGTCATGTAATTTTATAAAAATCTTGTTTTGAAAACTTGGCAAAATGACACTTAAAAGGTTCTTATAAGTTTTATTAAAACTTATTTGTTGATAAGAGTATAAAATGCTCGAGTGCTAAATATATATTTTCATAAAAAAGTTTATCTATTGAAATTTCAACAAAGGAAGAACTTGTTGTATCTTTAGATTGATGTTAATTGCTAAAGGCTTTAACATGAAGGAGGTTATTCAATTAATTTTGTTCAAATGGTTTGGATTGGCTATGAAAATCATAATTTGATAAAAATAGATCCTTTGAGGCAATTACACTATGAATCTATTTTTGATATGCTAAGTATTTTGGGAGTTACTAGAGGAGACCACCGAGATTGGTTCGAATGTTGAGTTTGTTACCATGAAACTACACGTGCCGGTGTAGGGACACATTCCAAGGCAAAGCTGAGGTTTGTGGGATAAAGTCCCCCATCGAGAGGGCAGATGATTATTTTTTAAAGTAATGAGGTTAAGTCGACTCGTACGGCATAACGGGAAGCCGCCCAGACAAGTAGGGTCAAATACTTGTTGCTAGGATGATCACCTCAGTGTCAGTATAGTACTCCCGGTGAAAGGTAAAGGAGAACTTTCTTATGTTTAAGCCTAAGGAGCCGAAAGTGATTTCGATGACTTAATGAGATTGAAATGGTTTTGTATGATTTCCATTAAAATCTTGGGTTGATAGAGATGTTCTAAAACTCAATAGCATAGATAACATTTCACTTATCTTTTATTTGAAATGATAAAGAGCATGATTTATATAACTGTTTATCACTTTATGTCCAATATTGGTTGCATAGTTTTTGTAAAATCTTGTCCCGGGAATTTGAGTTAGAGAGAATCTATGATACTTATTGAGTAACGTTGTGGTGTACTCAGCCCTAAAGGCCCCCCTCCAGGAATCCACTTATTTTACATGTTTCAGAATGAGGTCTGATACATGGCATGCGGTCATGGCTAGAATGACTCTCTTTATGAGGTATCTTGTGAGGCACCACTCCTATTTCGTGGTAGCTATCATGTTGTTTTCGTAATTTATGCTAGTCGGGTATAAGCTCAAGTGTTTAATTCTATTCTTTGGTATAGAGGCTCCATAGATAGTTGTGAAAAATTGTAGTTATGGCATTGTACATGACATACATGACATAACACTACACACCAGGAATCCAAACGAAGGGAAATTGGGCCTATTGGGAAGGATCGTATCGAATCGTTGGAATAACTAGCAGAAGATCATATAAACTCGAAGAGAGTAACGGTGTACAACTACCAAACAACTGGAATGTGGCACACTTAAAGTTGTAGATACGAACTTAATTCCCTTTTTATTTAGTTACATTACAGACTAACATATGCAGGTAGTCATCCAGGGACGAACATGACTATTAGGTATGAAAGCATATGTTGTACTCTTTTCCCTTGAATCAATTTTGTCCCAAAGTGGGTTTTTCGGCAAGGTTTTTAATGACAACAGTAAAATGTGCTAGCTTAGTTTTGAAAATCGGCCTTATATCGGAATTGATGATCATTTGCACCGAATCAACGGTATTCGAGCCCTCACAAGTTCGTCCTCACATACCAGGGACCATCCCCTAGGTTAGGATTCTTAGAAAAGGAGAATTCTATATATCAAAATCCAAGGCTTAGTGATTAAGATGCATGTGTAAGGGTTAAACGGTCATGCGAACCGTGCCCACATAGTCCACTCTAGCCACCGCACAAGGCTTATGCGCCTCTGATCATGTACCTTACATATTAAACAATGAGAGAAACTCTATTTCCATTACACTTTATTACTGCGCATTTCACTTCTTCAATCCTGAATCCTAAAGCCCATGAGCTACCCCTACTCGGGGACTGTCGACTGATAAAATTCTGACAACACGGGCTACCAAATCCCAAAGGCACCAATCCTATTAGGCAGTTCCCGAATACGAAAGGCTACGACCTCCCTAAAAATGGCTCAAAGATGTTAGAAGTCCATAGTTAGAAAGTAAGCCCTTTTGAAAAATTGAAACCTATTTAAAGGTTTCCCTCGGAAAAAACATCGTCTAAGACACTTAAGCATCTTAAAGGCCTTCGATTTTATCGAAGACTCGAAGCCACTAGAAATTCGGAGTTGCCATCAAAATCGGGCCCCATTTGGGCCTCCGAAGAATGGATGCTCTAGACTACATTTGATTTTATGCTAAGGCATTAAAAATGATACGCAAATAAAAGAATTGCAAATAGATGCTGGAAAGTAAAGATACGATATTTCCAAAAGGGGTAAAATTTATATATTCCAAAAAATATTTACAAAGGCACGATAAAATAACCTCAAAATAAACAAAAAATAAAGTTTACAAGGAAAAACAAAAAAAGAGATAAGGCATTTACCCCTAGCCTTCACTGGGCTCAACTCGTCACAGGAACAGTCGGAGCCATCAGGACCCTCAGGCTCATAAATTTCCTTTGCCTCGACCTCGAGTCTCTTGGCTTCTTCAATCTCTGTTGACAGGTCAAAACCTCGGGTATGGATCTCCTCGAGGGTCTCTCTTCGGGATAGATGCTTTACGTACTCGATCTTGTCTTTAATCGGGCCTCGACTATCTCCATATCAGCCTTATATAGGAAAAAGAATGTCCTCGACGTCAAAGGAATTAATAGAAGTTGCCTCCAATTTGGACCTCATCACCGCATCTTCTTGGCCGAGGGCATCCTTTTCCATGACGGCCGAGTTTAGCTATGCCCGAAGCTCATCATTTAGTCGAGACCACTTTTCGGTTTTGTTCTTTGCCACCCGGAGTTGTTCCTTAGCCGATGCCAGTTCCTCTTTTTTCGAAGCCAGCAGGTCCTTCCTGCCCTTCCGCGCCTTGGTCGTGGCCTTGACCTCGTACATCTGAACCCGAAGCTGGTCGATCAGGTTTACCTTCTTTTGGACCTGTGAAGTTTCAATTTTAGTCACCACGAGTGGCTTCTCGTTCTTTGCCTCAAAGACCCTTACCTTCTCGACCAGGTTGGCGTGCTCCCGCATCAAGGACGAGGCCTTCTTCTGAGCCTTCTCTAGCTCGTCTTGGAGAATATGGAGGTCCTTGAGGGCCTCGTCTTGTTGTTCACTAATAGCCCTGTACATTTACTTATTCCAGACTTTCTCTTTGAGCTCGAACTCGAGCGGGCTTATCTTCAAGTGGGACCGAAGAAAGCTTGCATGATGAAGCATTGAAGCCTGGAAAATAATGAAGTCGTTAGAACATGTCTAGAACTAAGCAAAAATCACAAGGAGTACGAAGAGTAGACACCTTACCCGGTTCAGTGCCTGTTACGCCTCGTTGAAGAGGCTTGACATGCCTACTTTATTCATCTTTGCCTGTTCCTCCTCGGTCACCAGGAAACAAAGGTAGCTGGCTACGCCCACCAGAGCAGACAGGGACCGAGCATCCTTAGGGATAGTAAGAACGACTGTTCTCCTACGGTCAGGGTCCATACTTGGGGCACAAAATGGCTTCACTAGTTTCAGGCTCGAGCTCGGCTCAAACATTCCCAATTAGATATTCTTTTTTGGGACCGCTAGGTGACCAAGACAGAAAAAGTCCTCCAACGCAGCCATGTCCATGCCTCAAAGAACGTGTTGAGAGGATCATCTGGGACCGACGACGTGTTATTTGATTTCTCTTCGCCCGCTTGAGCCTCTTTGAGCATGTACTCTATATGGGACAATGTCTCCACGATGTCAATGGCACTAGCTACCTCCTTCGGGATGGGAGCAACATTCGGGAGGTCGCGACCTCCGTATCTCCCTCTAATTCCCGAGATGGAGGGGGATTGACCTCGTGGTCACCTTTCCCCGTTTCCGCCTGCTCCCCCTCGTTAAGGTTTGACTCATGAGCAATAAACTCAAGGGTGTCGTCCTCGGGATAATCCCTGAGCCGGTAGAGGGAATCAGAGTCTGGTACCCTGGACTTAGAGATGTTTTTGCTGTTCTTCTTATTTTTCTCCTCCTTTGCGGCAGCCCCGGGCTGTCCCGAAGCGGAGGGTTTGACATGTTACATCCCGTAATTTTGTACGTTAGGTTTGTCGTAAGATAATCAACATAAGTTCAAGGACAAGACTATTTTTGAGGTTATAATTACTTATGATACTTATAAAAAGTGATAAGTAAGTGTTTTGAAGATCAGAGGGTAAACAAATCGAAGAAAGCGAGTTTCATTGATGTTCGATATTTTGGGATAAAATACGGTCCAAGCTATAATACCATGTATTTATGGACTAATGCTATACCACATGACCATGATAGTAAGGTATAAGAAATATATTAGTATTCAAGTGAATCGAGACCTAGAAATTATTGTGTGAATAATTGGTTAAGTGTTGGTATAAAGTCATGGAATATGGAATTAGTTATAAGTGGATAAGTGTCATTTGTATGAATCCACGTGGAATCATGAGGATAAGGGGGCTCATGACTAATAAACTTTATAAGGATTGAGGTGGTAGCAAGTAGGGAATTCAATATTGACTAGGCAAGTCTTGGAGTTAGGTGGCAAGATTAGGGAGTCTTGGTGGCTTAGTCATCAAATAAGTGGGTTGGATAAGCATTTACGTGGCTGCAACTTGCAAGTATGGGTCTTGATCAAGACAAATGGTGACTCTTTGGTTTGTAAGATTAGGTGACATTTTAGTGGAATTTGTGAGTTGCCACATGACACGAAGTTAGCCAAGGGTGGCACCAATGTGCACATGAGTCATAACACTTAAAGTACATGGTTTACACGTGTAAATTTTGGTGATGAGTCATTAAGTGTGCACCTAGAGGATTACACGTGTAGAATGGAAAGTAAGTCTTTAATGTTAGTAGTATGACATCTCGTACTTTAGTACTAGGATGAGTCTTAGTAATCTATATGAGCTTAAGAGGGATTAAAGTCATTCATGAGGTTACAGAGGATTTGTGACAATGTTATTGTAAGACCTCGTAAGTTTAACAACCTTGATATCGTTAGATATATTTTGATATGGAACCATGATTTTAAAAAAATATTTTTATAGTAGTACTTTAGGATCAGGATTTGTGGACAATTACAAGGAGACTAGGATGTCACACTGTGTCTACATAGTAAGGAGCAACAAGTGACTAATACACGTTATCATGGAGGTGGAATCTTTATAGCTAATTAGGAAATTGTGGATAAGTATTGCTAGTAGTAGAACTAGATAAAGATTAGGTAGAATGAAGGAGTGGATGCGTGTGCAAATTAGGTGAGGTCATGGAATGAGTGTCTAATTTTATTAGATGAACATGTGTCACAAATTAAGGAAAAAGTGGAGGGGGAGGATTCCATTTGTAGTTGGGGAAGACAAGTGTCCAAAATAGGGGACAATTGTGAAGTCCACGTGGGGATACTAAAATCTCCATCCTTATGGCTCATATTCCATGGATAAGAATGTCTTGGTGGATGCCCCATGGCAAAGTTTTCTTTTCTTATTATATGATTATATATGGGCCCCACAACCCATTAAGTATTAGCAATCTTATATATATATTATGAACAAGCATATAAAAGGACAGAGACGTGAGAAATTGAGAGGAAAACTTGGGATTTTCGTACAAATATTTTCTATCTTTTGACGGGGAAAAATGTCACGACCCATTTTCGGGTTGTGATGGCGCCTGCCGTGGAACCAGGCTAGCCAACCGCTACAACAATACTCAATTCA